>CM042430.1:19286936-19356936 GCA_023631565.1 Gymnocephalus cernua
CATAAACACTATAAATCTGTTATGATATAAATGATCTGATTCTTCAGTTTGCTTTTCACTTTGACACCAAATCCCTTGCCATCGTCCTGTCAGTCTCCTCACGTTTAGAGTGAAATCCTGCTACTCTGTGCTGCTGCTGTAGAGAGTGGACACTTTCACATGGGCGCATTGCAAAGCGGCTCAGGAAGCCATGGTGATGAAATCACTAGGTGGCCCAGTGTGTGGCTGATCTGCTTGAGGCCTCAGCTCAGCCAGAGATGACTCCAGGGTAGAAGATCTCAGGGAGAAGGTGATCAATGGAGACAACCACACTCTAACTTGGAAAGCAAATGAAGGGCATATTCCTCTCATGTCAGATTACACAGAAATAGCTGTGCTTAACAGCCACCAGCAGGGCATCTGAAAGTACCTTTTGCACAGCTTTTATATGGTTATGTGCTTGTTTTTCACTCTAGAATCCTGTTTTAGAGAGAAGAAGCTGAAATAAATAACAATTTAAAGCTAGATCAAGCTGCTAGGTGAGGCTACTAACCAAATGTATTACATTACATTACATGTCATTTAGCTGACGCTTTTATCCAAAGCAACTTACAATTAAGTGCTTTCAACTGTGAAGGTACAAACTCCAGACAACAAGTAGTAAGTGCAAAAAAGTACATTAGCTCTAAATAAGTCAAGCTACAAAGAAACATGAAAGTGCAAGTACATAGCTTAAATAAGCAAGCTACAAAGAGGCATATGAAAGTGCAAGTACATAGCATTAAATAAGTAAACCTACAAAGAGACATGAAAGCGCAGGCTCAAGATTTATTTATTTATTTATTTTTTTATCCGAGGTGTAGTCGGAAGAGATGTGTTTTTAGCCTTCGGTGGAATGTGTGTAGGCTTTCGGCCATCCTGATATCGGTGGGGAGCTCGTTCCACCATTTGGGAGCCAGAACAGTGAACAGTCGGGATTTCGTTTAGTGATTAGTTCTCCCTCGCTGTGAGGGAGCAGCAAGCAGTTTGGCTGATGCAGAGCGAAGTGGGCGGGTTGGGGTATATGGTTTGACCATGTCCTGGATGTAAGCTGGGGCTGATCCAGTCATGGCCCTATATGTAAGTACTAGTGTCTTGAAGCGGATGCGAGCAGCAACTGGTAACCAGTGAAGAGAGCGGAGGAGCGGTGTAGTGTGAGAGTACTTGGGGAGGTTGAAGACAAGCTGAGCTGCTGCGTTCTGAATGAGCTGCAGGGGTCAGATGGCACATGCCGGCAAGCCAATCAGGAGGTAGTTGCAGTAGTCTAGACGTGAGATGACTAGAGCCTGAACCAGAACCTGGGCCGCCTTCTGCGTTAGAAGGGGACGTATCCTTCTGATGTTATGCAGCATGTATCGACAAGATCGGGTGGTTGCAGCAATGTTAGCAGTGAAAGAGAGTTGGTCGTCAAGTGTCACACCCAGAAGTGTCACAACCAGGCTTCTAGCGGTCTGGGTGTTGACTACCACAGAGTTGTCAATTGTTATAGTCAGGTCTTGGGTAGGAGAGCCTTTCCCTGGGATGAAAAGGAGCTCAGTCTTGTCAAGGTTGAGTTTCAGATGGTGTGTGGACATCCAAGAGGAGATGTCAGTTAGACAGGCCGAGATACGTGCTGCTACTTGAGTTTCAGACTCAGGAAAGGAGAGTATTAGTTGGGTGTCATCTGCGTAACTGTGATAAGAAAAGCCGTGCGACTGAATGACAGAGCCAAGAGAGTTGGTGTACAGAGAAAAGAGGAGGGGACCCAGGACTGATCCCTGAGGAACCCCAGTTTTGAGTGGACAAGGATCTGAGCTAGATCCTCTCCAAGTTACCCGGTAGGTACGGTCTGTCAGGTAAGATGTGAGCAATGATAGCGCAGAGGCTGAGACACCCAGATTCTGGAGTGTCGAAATGAGGATCTGGTGGTTCACTGTGTCAAAGGCAGCAGAAAGGTCCAGAAGGATGATCAGCAAAAAATCTGTAAGTCTATATTTTTTACCTTAGTAACAGGTTCACTGTAGTTAGGTGTAAGAGATCAAATCTAGGGAAAACATAAAGAATGACATGCCCCCCCAAACCCCTGGCTTCACACTCTAAGGCACATGTGTCAAACTCAAGGCCCGCGGGCCAAATGCACCCCCTCGCAAATGTTGATCCGGCCCGCATATCAATTATAGGTTCACAATACATTCTGGCCATGGCTAGTTGTGCACCAAACCAAAAAGACTGAAAACTGTCCCAGAGCAGAATTTGGCACATTTACCGACTTTAAGACTCAGAAAGTACCACATAACCAGGGAGTATTTTAATATTCATGCGACGAAACAGGCTGTTGTAATCATTGTTTTGCATGTTTTGCTAAACTCTGTGATGGCTAAGGAACTCTTTGCTGACTTTCTAGGGGTTTATGTCGAACGAAGTGCGACAAAAGTTGAAAAGAGCGACAAAGAAGCAACAAAACGATGCAAAAACCGAAAACCGCCACAAAAAACTCGGAAAAAGCAAAGTAAATGATCAAAAAAGTGACATGCAGTAATACAGTCAAAGATATTTTACTTTCGATGTATGCATATGAATTTAACTCTGTCTGGCCCTTGATGTGATTTTCTTTTCCAGTGTGGCCCTAAATGAAAATGAGTTTGACACCTCTGCTAAGGTAACTGACAACATGATGTCTTGCCTTCAACAGACAATTTTGTAATTTGAAATTAATTATCACTACTCCTAAAAGAAATAATCCAAGAACACCCCATAATAGGTGTGTCTACATTCTGTATTTTCTTCAAACTTTATAGCTAAAACATGCTCTTGTATATATCCACCAGGTTTAAAATTCGGTGCATTGATCAAATGTATCATTCATGCCTGCTACCATGGTATTGATCTTTGTCTGTCAGCCTTTCTCAGTAGTCTGACTGTGGATATTAAACACTGCTACTGCATTCTCGATTTGAATCAGTGACACGCCTTGAAGAGATGTCAAGAAGTGTTTGTAGTGTAAAATGAAACATTCATTAACTTTATGTTGTGTTTTATCTGTCGCTCCAATACTAATTTCCTGGTCCACAGTTTGCCCATACAAATTTCCTGGCCCATAGCCCTTATTTGTATTTTGGGTGCCTCAATAACAGGGTGTCAGTTAAAAGTTGACAAAAAAGGAAATGAGCTCAGAAAATCTACTGTCTTTACTCTTTAATGCTTGTTTGTTTGTGTCGTAGGCACCAACATGCATTATGCCAACTTTGAGCTGCAGATCACAGGCTTCTCTTGTGAATTCAGACTTAATTTTGCAGGAGATAATTCAGTTACTGCCAGACAATACGCAATTGGGATGATCAAATTAGTGGGGAGCCTAAGGGAGGATGGGAGTGGGCGGGATAGAAGGAGATACATGAGAATATGAAACTGGAAGCCAGGATAGAAGCGGGGGGCTTTAGAAAGTAGGAAAGGGTCCAGGTAGGAAGAAGGAAAGCGAAAGCACCAATATGCTTCTTTTGAGTTCCAGTTTTTGTCCACAAGACAATGTTACCCTAGTGTGTTCATGGTTGTAAGTTAGTTTAGAAAGAGACCGTAGCAGAAAATACAATGTGGGTTGTTTTCAAAGTCTGTGCCTCTTATGTTGTGTAGCAGACTGATGTTTGGCTTAGAGTGACCGTCTGCTCTGCCTATGATAGAACGCTGACGTTACTGCTTTATGCAAAATTTTGCACGTTTCGAAATAAGGTCTCCATCTAGAGGCACACTAGAGCTGTGTTATATTAAAATAGTGTAAAAGTATGGGGAGCCATTATGACACCAGAAATATAATTGTTTTACTCAAAGGAGAACAGGACAAGTTAATTTACAGCACAGATATGTAGGCTATTCTGAGGCAGACAAATGCAATTTCATTTTAGTTGTACTTTAGTCTGGCTTACAGTAGGTGTACAATGCAGGGATAATGCCTGACATTCGTCGCGTAATTCTCCTCCCGTTGCGCTATCTCTGCTACCTATTTTGAAAGGACACTGTCGCTGCATCCTGAGCTTAGCTTAAAGTAGCACCGCCCCAGACAATTGGGATTGGTTTAAAGAAGTGCAAACAAGCCAGAGCGGTTCTTTTTTGCCTATCCCTCAATGCTAAATTGTGCTGTGTCAGAGGTGGAGTATGGTCTGGCACTGTGAGACTAGTTTAAAACAAACCTGATACAGCTTCAGGAAATGACTGGAGCTACAATACAAGGAGGAAACCACACATATATCTTGAAAATCTGAGGTTCCTGACACAGACTGTGGTACATCCATGTATGCACCTAATTATACAGTATGCTGACAGGCAATCAAATGGAGTAACTGAAGAGTCCAGAAATAACTGGAAATATAATCTGCAGTGACAGCAAGTGGAAATATCTTACACCCACTGGCATGGAAGTTTAACCAATTAGGCCTTAAAGCATGAGTCTGAGACCACGTTACTAGTTAGAAAGAATGTTTGTTTTTGTATTGTACTGTTGAGCCTATGCAAGGACCTTGATTTAACTCATTTTACAACAACAACAACAACAACCAGTCAGTTGGACCCTTCTTTTTGAAACATGTTTGATGTTTATGTGGAAAGAAAGCCTTGATCATTAGAAACATAGCGCACCTTGACCTGCTACAGTATGTGTACCTTTATCTGCAGTATCTTACAGAGAGCCGAGCTTTATTATGCAATAAAGTACACCACTTGCACGATTTGGATCAATAAGTTTGTATGTATGTGTACTTAACAACGTCATGCCGATAGAAACAAGCCCTTTTTCACTACTTTCCATAAAACCAAGGGATCAAGAAGGCACGTGGAGATCCGAACTGTTAACAGCCTGAAGTATGAATCAAACAGATTCTCCGTTTCATGCAAACTCATGATCGTAATGGATCAAAGGCATGGATATAGGAACCTCAGTGGAACAAAACAGATGCATAATTGCACTTAAAAACACATTTTCACTAACACACTTCATCAGCGCCATTGATTTTAGTGAAGATTAGGCCGTAAAATGTAAGCCTGCAGGTTCAAATCATAATTAAGATGATAGTTTGTGGTGGTAAGAAGACAATTTTACCAAAAAGATAAGGTTCATGAAAATGAAATGAATAGATGAAATATTACGCCCTAAAGCCTCTATGATATTGTCTTTCTTCACAGTGATCATTGATTCCTCTGTAATGTTTGAAGAAAATGGAGGAAGTATATGATTTAACACTTTAAATGCCAGCCTGTTTTTAGCTTTTGTTTAAAACTCAAATGTTTTCTGTCACGTATGTAATGTTCCATTCTATAGGTGTAAAAACACCAATAATGTTAGACAGTTGAAATAGGCTGTATCTATTTGTTGCACCATGCGTTAAGTCATTGTGCACATGCATCTTGTGACCTCTGAACTTTGAAAACAAATATTGCACGATTGCATTTGCTCACACAGTGGATCACTGTAAGTACACATTAGGTAGGAAGTTAAAATGTTTATCATGAAATTATTACTGCTTCTGGCCTTGTCCTTGTCCTTGACCTGACACATGCCATGTTGGTGCATGTGCATTCATAAGTGTGTTGCTTTGATTTACAACCTTACACCCAAGCAAATGCACGGGCCCTTTTGACATGCTGTGCGTCTCTCAAGGCCCTTCCTCAGCGTCGGCTAGCCTTCACGTTTGAGCATCTCATCAAAGAGCCATTACTGTGTGTTGCGGTCATTGTCTGTCAGACGCTGGCTGGCTTTGGTTGGCAAACAGGTTAAAAAAGAAACAGACTGAAAACCTGGAAGCACCTGGAGACTTTAATACAAGACAGACTTGGATCAATAGAGGGGTTGGATACTCTATGAAGTGCTGAGTGTGCGTGGCTCATAATAACCCCATGACTGTGTAAATTAGCTTATGGCACGCAAAGACGCTAATGAATCACTGCTTATGAGACGAGAGCTGAGGCTGGGAGGAAGAGAGGAGGAAGATAATTAAATATATTCACCATAGCCATTGAAATGAACTCCAGTTACAATTGAATTCTTGTATCATCGGTGCATATTCGACTATAAATAAATAAATAAATAGTCTTTCAATATAATAAACATAATATAATTAATATAGAATAATTTTCTCATTTCCAGAATGAACAAATTTGACTTTTGGCTGGGACTACTCATACGCTTGTTCTAGGTCACAAAATGGCAAATAAAACACTATTGACATTGGGATATGTGAAAAAGAAAATACTAGTTCATAGAGCTCTAAATGATTCCCTAGATATTAGACAAATGTCATATTGGAGTGATAAGATACGTCGTCATTGTGGCGAATACATTGTACATGATGGATGTCGTGGCGTAAATGTGGTAGTGAATGACGTGTCATGAGTAAAACCATGACAACTGTACTGAGGAACTGAGGAAGATTTTTCATGATGCATGTCATTTTCTATGATGCATGTAAGATGTTGATTTTTCCGTTTTTTGTTTAATTCTGCAGACGTGTTGTACCAGGAGAGATTCCAGAAATACAGTACCTACACCTAGGTCAGAGACATTTTGGATGTTGGATTTTGGAGTAAAAACTCTGTTTTCTGATTTGTAAAATGCAGTTGCTTTAGTGTGGTGGTCATAACACGGCTGTCTATGTTCTTGTCTGTGATGGATGTAAGAGGGAATTTGAATCTTGTTGAAATTATAAAGTATGCATTCTTGGATTGCCCCCACCAGGATTTCCTTGTAAACCACATTCCTCCGTAAGTAGTGCTGTGTGACGTCTGCTTTTAATGGAATCTGTGGTAAATTATGCAAATACCTGTGTACCCTCAGGGAGGAATTTTGTACTCCAGGTCATGCATTATAAATGAACATGAACAACTGTAGTAGACACAAACACCTGGTGTTCTCAGGTAAGGTTAAAACCCAACAGGATTCAAAGTCACGTTACTTTTGTAATTCTGGCCACCCAGGGGATAGAGGCAAGGACACACCAGCAGAGTTGATTCCTGCCTTCGCTATTGCTCAATATCGCTTGCATGCTGCCTGGGTCAAATACGTTTTTCTGAAATCCTTCCCTTCCGGCAGGACAGTACACCTCGCTCAGGCCGACAGTTTCTTGAATCTCTATAGCACTGCATTAGTGGAGCTTTGTGAGAAACCTGCTAACTCATCTTCAGCACTCTCATATCTGGATGTCTTTCTAGGGCTCCCCACTGGCTGGAACCTCTCCACTCTGGCCCATTAGCCAATCTGTTAAGGAATTTTCTCTCTTGTATGTAGTCACGTTCAAGGTCAATATTGTCTTCTAAAGTCGCACCCAGGGGTCACAGTGAGCAAATGGGGAATCTCTGCTGACCATGAGAGAGAGAGAGAGAGTATGAGAGAGAAACAGTGGGAGAGTGTGTGTGTGTGTGTGTGTGTGTGTGTGTGTGTGTGTGTGTGTGTGTGTGTGTGTGTGTGTGTGTGTGTGTGTGTGTGTGTGTGTGTGTGTGTGTGCAGCTGCTCGTTGGTGTGTCTAGTGCAGAACTGATTTAAGGCCCCAGGCCACAGGAAGAAGGCTACTCTACACTCCGGGCACGTCCCTGAAACCAGCAGCAGAGGAAGCACTATTGCCATTCAGCAGAGTCGGCTGCAGACGCCTAAATGAGTCTGTTCTGTCCTGCAATGCCCAACGTTGCAGCCCGCCACTTACTCAACTTCTCTAGCTCCTAATATGCCCTCCCCCTCCTGCTGCTACTTCTCTATTCTCTCTTTCAGCTCATCATTTTCTTTCTCTGCCTCGATAAATCAATCAGTCTCACATCACCTATAATCGTACTGTGTTTCTCTCCCCCACACGCATGTATTCCTTGTCTGCCCATGCATTTTTATCTTTCTGTCACCTTTTTTTTCACATTCACAGTCCATCATGACCAGCTGCTATGTTCTGATTGGTTACTGTCCTTTTATTGCAAGGTCCTGCCATATGATCAGAAACAATTACAAGGCCAACAGATGTGTAGCTTGTCACCAAAATGTTTACTTTTCACGATGAAACGCAGCTTTGACAGCTACAAGTGTGATACGTGTTAGTAAAGAAGCTCTTCTGGTCACTGTTTCTGCTTTGCTCTAAAAGGCTTCTTTGTGCCTTTTAAGCCTGGTCAAAACCCCAGTGTGTGTGTGTGTGTGGTAAGGCACATGCATGATTCTCTTATAATCAAAACTGGAGGGTTTTAATGTATTCATTGGAAAACGTCTGGTTAATTCTGCTTTTAGCCCATTAATAATCTTTACACCATTACATGACTGTGCCTTGACTTTGCAGTAAGGTAACACTGGTCAATCATAATATCTGACACTGACTGGCCAAGTCACAGAAGGACATAACCCATGAAATGAATTAGTTCATTATATATATCTTGCTGGAATTAAAATGTAGCTCTCATAGTGTAGCTTTAACTGTAGTCTAACCCAATGTCCTCTAGGCCATCTGAAAATGCTTCCTTTTTTTTTTTGTTTGACTCACTATTGCTCATACACTTTCAATTTGTACTGCTGTCTGTCTTTCTATAGCTTTTTCTCTACTTACATTTTCTTTTGTTGTATTCTCTGCGCACGTTTTCTGTCCTCTGCAAATCTGGTTGTGACCATTTTAAGATCAATGATTTTTTTCTTTCAGTGTTAGTTTTCAACAGAAAAAACCCTCAAATTTCTCTGTGAAAATGTTTGTTTGTTTATTTATTTTTTAAACGTCCCTGCAGATATAGTGGTGCACAGTAATGGGATTAGGACTTTGTTTTGATTACATTTTTTACCTTCATGGAAATCATATTTAACATATTCAACATTCTGTGTGGGTTGGTCGAGAAACTGGTGAGGAATTGTTTTCTCATGCCTGCATATTTGTAGCCTGGCATCGCCAGACTAATTAGTCTAGAACCTCTCTTGATTTCCAAGTGGCATTATCAACGGCCCGGACCAATTTAATTGATCCACAACCAATCAGAGAAACAAAACGACGTAGTGCTGAGCAAAACATGCAAGTTGGAGCAGTGGTCCGTTTTTGAAGCATGAAAAAAAAAAAAGTCACAAACATTCCCAAATTACAGCCAAACAGTACACTAAAATGTGTTTCTGAAAGCATTTAAGGCAAAACAATATGCAGTACAAAACAGAAATGTGATTCGTATGCGATCAGCACCGCCTAGTTTGACAGTTTGATCTGAGTTTTGTGAGCCTGGTGTGTTGTACTGGACGCAGTATGCCAGTTACATTCCGTATCTACTTTCGGTAAGCATGGCGCTCCTCCGTCAGATAGCGTCTTAATCTGTCTGCCAGAGCAAATAAACATGAGCTCTGTCTGGTTTCCAGGCTACCATATTTGTGGTGTCACTGTACACAACTTCTCACCTAATGTCCCTTTTGCTACCTGGGGGTTGATGGGGGAGGGGCGAGGTGATGACAGCTCGTGAATTCTAAAAGCTTTATCGTTCCCCTGCAGCCTGCCTGGGCAGCTCACTGCTGCCTCTCATCTCTCCTGTGTGTTGCATTGAATATGGCTCTCCAATTGGGGTCACAGTACAGACTGATAGGAAGCTATATTCCTTCATAACTGGAGGCAAAGAGTTCAGCTTTAAGAACAGCAGCAGAGGGAAGGAATGTCTTAACACAAGCTGACTGAGCGACCAAGACACCCCCACATATAAAACATTAGAAAACAAGAAATGCATCCTTCTCCAAATAATCTTCTTTTTAATTTCATCTACGATGTGTCCATTTTAGAGCAATGCTCTCTTGTGGACAAAGCTCTCCTAAGTAGGCGGACACTTTTCAGTTCAATCAGTTACATTTATATCGACTCACAAAAAGCAATTGAAACATGATTTGACAATGTTATTACAGAGCTCTTCCAGACATTTGAATAAACAACAAACTAGACCAGTATATGTTATTTTTATTAGCTTATCAAACTTTCATATTAAATCAGCATTTACTGTAAATGCAACATTGGACAGTTCAGGGGCTGACATGGTAGGTAGACACATGGTCACAGGGCGGTGATGATCTGTAGCTCCAATGATCAAATTGTGAACATCGTAGCTCTAAGTTTGGAATC
The DNA here is from genome assembly GCA_023631565.1 of Gymnocephalus cernua. NCBI lineage: Eukaryota > Metazoa > Chordata > Actinopteri > Perciformes > Percidae > Gymnocephalus > Gymnocephalus cernua. Next base: position 19,297,019 of record CM042430.1, read on the forward strand.
GGTGGTAATGAGTGCCTGTCAAATGCAATATGTTTACATCCTATTGGAGGACAGTCAAAGCTTCTACTGGATGTGCAAGTAAAATCATCACTTGTAGTTGCAGTGATGGCCAATATATTTTCTACTGAAAATGTCTTAGAGTGGTGGGTTGCTATACCGGCAAAAAGGGCAAACAAATCAAAATGTTCCTAACTCGTCACCTCCGCTGCATTAGCACTTAGCGGCTGGCTTGCTTGTTTGCCCCTGTTTGTCCCTTCTCCCAGGTTATCTATAGGGATTGATGGCCATGCCAAAGCAAAAACTGAAAAATCCATACCACTCTTTTGCCCTTTCCATATTCCATTGATTTCATGGTGAAATACTGTATCAATCTGCATGTGTCATGTACTTTTGCAGCGCTCACAATAGAACAACACATGTTTAGAAGTAAATCAACATAAATCTGCTTCAGGACAGCATTTTATCAAGTTGCTTTAGGACCTTCTATTTCTCTCTCGCTCTCTTTTACAGAGGCAATTGAAGAGGAAAGTCAAACGAAAAATCCATCCAATTCAAGAGCTGATGAATTTTATTCATGGAGTAAAAGCTAAATTTATGAGTGTGCTTTTAATTTGCATGCACATAATGAGCAAGCACACGCATACCGTACATACAGTGCAAGCTTACATTATACACGCACAAGCTCATTAAGTCACCGAGTGACAGCTATGAAAAGCGGCACACATGAGAATAACTTTGCAGTTCACAATTTTAACTGATGGAGGCATATTACTGAAATACTGTAATTTGTTATTTTTATTAAATTTTTTTATTTTTTTCCTCATCATTTCCTGGATAAATGGAAAGCAGCCTGAGGTGGTATCCGTATCCCTGAGGACATTATGTCAGATCAGCTTTAATACTTGTTTTGCAGATATACATCAATGCATACTGGCCATTAAGCTTGACTTTTTCTTCCAGCAAGACATTTAAAACTGAGTGCAAAACTCTGAGAGTATGCACATCTCTGCGAAGGCAGCAAAGACCTCTAATGTGTTATATTGATGATAGGAAAAATGATTTTCTTTTTAATTAAAATTAACAGTTTTTGCTGTTTTATTGTTATGTACAGCAACAGTTGTGTTTTGCATAAACCTATTGGTTAATTGTTAAGATTACCACATTTATGGATATGGCTGAGCCATCAAAAGTCTTTTTATTTTCAACTGCAGTTTTTTTATTTTCAACTGCAGTTTTAAATAGACTGATATTCACTAAAAAGTTGGCCAGTAAGTTGTTTGTACAACTTGCTATGTTAACATTATGCATGTCTTTGTGATAATATTCGTGAATACAGTACTTGGTAAAGAACTAACACTTGCTTCTGAAACATACATCAATATTACCTGGGCATTAAGCTATGTCATTTTTAAGATGACTACAAACCAAATTCCTGTTGAGAATGTGAGTTTGCAGAAAAACTGAAGCCTAAGGCTAATCATTTCTCAGTGCAAATGGTCCAAAATACATGAGAATATTTTCAAATGTAGCCATGTGGTGTGGTGGGTGTGAATATTTTAAAATGTGCCTAGCAGTTTTTTGTACTACACCACAAACATACCAATAGCAGATATCAACCAAAACATAATTACTTATCTCTCTTTCCATACAAATTGATATGCACATGTTGTGAAGCTATTTGCAAACGTGTTCAGCACCTAGGATTTAGTCACATGTTGTCTTAAAACAAATTGAATGCCCAGAAACTACGTAGCATTTCTGCCCTTTCATTTATACATTACTCTGAATATGATTCTCGTTATTGCATTTCTACATCTTAAAATCCCAATCAAAGTCTACATGATGTGAAATGATGACATTTAAAAGAAAGCGGCACCGTTTATTTGATGCATTAAGGCTGTAACTGAGGCTTTCCATTCAATGCCACTGTTTAAAATATGTAAAGGCTACTGTGGTTTTTTGAATGGTAATGGAAGGCAGTACAATAGGGATTTTAGTCCGTTGGGCAGTGTTTGACAGGAAACAGAATCTGTACGTTTGGCTTGTATGCAGCAGCATGAGGCTGTAATGCTGGAAAGCAGAGAGAAGAGTGGAAAAATGGGGAGGAAAGAGGAAGACAGAGGGGAAATGAGGAGAGTAGGCTTCAGCAACAATATCCATTCTACTGAAACTTTACATATGTCAGCACTTCAAAAGTTTCCCCATTATTATGAGTCCCACATCGCCTCCAAGAGCTTAAAGTATTCATTTGATCTAACCTTTTATTCTGTGCTTACTTTAAATCGTTTCAAGCTGGATTCAGTACATACATTCTTTAAAACATATTGCAAGTAATTGCAGACAAGACGATCTCCCGACTGAATAAAACGGTGCTTTGAATGGAGCAATTGATTCATCTCTGTAAATGTACTTGAGCCACTGGAGGACTTTAAAGACAAATCCAAGTTGATAAAGTAGCAGTGCTAGCAGAGTCTCTGTTTTCCTGTTTTCCATGATGAAGTCACAGCACTAATGTGATTTACAGTCTGTCAACAGAGGAGTCAGACAACTGCAAAGACAAACCAAGCCTAAACTAAGCCATTGTTTATCGACAATATAATACCATGCGGTTTTGCCTAGATGACCCAATATGAGACTTGGATAGCGATGAAACTATGATTTGTCTGCTGTAGTGATGCGTTGCCTAAGAAATATTCATCAATTGCGTTCGTAAAGTACATACTTTATGTAATCCACTAAGCCACTGTGTGATTTATGTGATTATAACATCTTTCAAATGATTCTGATAGCACAAGTTGTTGTTTGTAGAAAAATAATCCCAGTGCGGTGGAGTCTGTGTTGTGCTTTCAGCCCTTCATTCTTATACCCCTTTCATACCGGAGACGTGTTTGGGCTCACTCGTACACAACACCTGTCACAGGTTAATAATCTGGTTGTCACCATTAGCAGAGAATCCAGTCTACAATCTAGTTCAATACACTGCACTGCTAAACTAGAGAATTGCCTCAAATGATTACTAATTCAAGTCATCAGTCATGTCTTTCACCTTCACTTGACCACATATGCTTTCTTTTACTCTCTCACTTTTTCCCCATTTTCTGTCTTTTTTCTTTCTTTCTTTCTTTCTTTCTTTCTCGCTCCCTTTTTGAGTGGCCGGTTGAATGATGTTTTAACATCATTATCATTTAATTTCCGATAGAAATGCCAGTTCAGCAAAACTGGGCAGCCTACAACCCACGTATAACCCTGGTCGAGAGTAGAACCGACATTGAACTGTTTGCAATGGTCATTAGACTAGTTCAAGAGAAAATTGTGGTTGTTATTAGTTTTTATGGCGACAACACATGTCAGTGGGACCGTAAAGTGTAATACACTAGTTTGAGTATTCTGTTTTCCTGACAACTTACCAATAGAAATATGAAGCAATTAAATCCAGCAATCCTCAATTCCTCTTCAGCGGCAAGGTAACCTAACGGTTTATATGGAAGTTTATGTGGAAGTTAGCCAGCTACAACAGTCACAGTTCTTTACAATGGAAACAGTACACATAAAAATGGCCGCGGCTCTGACCATCCTGCTATGTTGATTTGAATGGGAATGTCCGTTCTACTCTCATTCTAATTCTATGGTTTACTCATTCAGACCACAGGCGTCACAATGTCTGAATGGGGTAGGAAGGTGGAGGTTTTCTTGAAAAGAGCTTGTGTGTACAATGTGTTTTTCCGATCACGGAAGGTTAAAGTGCTTGAATTCGGGGTGAAAAGCCAGCTGTCATAGAGAGGTGTGAGACGCAATTATGGTTTTCTGGAAGACACCTCAGTGTTGTTCCTCATGAAAAGAGTCAACGGTAGTTGTTAAAAGTGTAAAGAAATAAGTTCAAACACACACCTGGCCAATCACGGAGTGAATGGTGTGACAATAGTAACGAGAACCTGTTTATGACTGTAACACTTAAACAAAGTCACTGGTGCACGTGTATGTGCATGCTTGTGTTTAGTATGTGTGTAGTTCATATGTGCTAACAGTTGGTGGCATGGCAGGTTGTGCATCTGCTGTGACGCAGGTGGGCGATTTCACCATGGTGCTAAGTGATTGGGTTCATCTCTGGGGAGAAGTTTAATTCTCCTCTTGGTAAGGGTGCCATTAAAATGCAATGACATGAGATTAATGCTCATCTTGTAAATGACATTTACTTTCTCATTCACCGTGGAAATTGTCTTGCAATATTGTGTGCTAGGCCTTGTTTTGAATGCTGATGAGTATGTGTAGTGACAGTATGAAAAATGTTGACTACACTTTATGAAGAGGAAGGGTGTCTAGCTAAGTAAGGGACAAACAGTAAAACAAGACCATCAGCAAAACGGGACTGTGAACTTTGAAACTGCAGTGCAGATTCCAAACTGGATGCTGTTCAAATTGCTGTCCTCAGCATTAGTAATAGGACTGCAGAAGCTGATACCTGACCAGGAATATGACTTGTAATGCAATACCATTGTTCTGAAGTTGCTTTTGAAAATGTATAGTTTACTGTCTAAGTATACCTTTTATGCATCTTTTTGATTTCCCATACAATAGAATGTCTTCATGTCTCAGGATTACTAAAACCCTGTGCAACCCTTGATTGCGCTCCCTGATAACATGTCTATGTCCGTGCCTCCTAAAATCCTGTTCATCCTCTTTTTGTGTTTTCTGACTCAGAAATCTCTGAATTTCTTTTTCTCTTACAGTGTGTGAGCGCAGCAGCGCAGCAGTCAGAGCCTAAACTGTGTGTGTATATACACACTGGTGCACACACTCTATGTGTATGTGAGATGAGGAGAAACTAAGTAGCTACCACAACCACCCAGATCAGACAGCATCCTGTGCTGCAAGATGGATTAGAGCCCCACACCTCAGGAGATCAAAGGTAGGAGAAGATGTTTGGTAATCAGCCGCCACTCACATGCCCTATTCAATGACCGCATGGAGAGAGTGAAGAGTGAAGGAGGGAGAGGCCATAATGAATCACAATGAGTTTAGGCTAAGGTCTCTCATCCTGTCATGTCCATAAATCTCATCATCTTTTGATGTAAGAGGGACTAAAGGAAGTAAGCAATGAGATTTATCCGACTTTTTAGATGAAAATTATGAAAGCATGAAAGTGATAAGTATAAAAAAAAAACTATTGGTGATATACCATGCATTATTGAGTGTATTTTGTAATCAGTAAGCAAATTTAGAAATATATATATAATATCATGCCAAATCCTTTCAGCACAGCTAGAATGTTATTTAAACTTACTTACCCCTCGATCCATCATTACAAACACATTTAGTTTTCTTTTGTTAAATATATTGGAATTCTGGGGTGGCCTCTAGCTCACCCAGTAAGAGCGTTCGCCCCATGTTGAATCCGATCTGCTGCCCTTTGCTGCGTGTCATCCCACATCTCTCTCCCCCTTTCATGTCTATCCACTGTCCAATAAAGGGAAAAGCCCCAAAAAAATAATCTTAAAAAAAAAAAAAATATATATATATATATATATATATATATATATTGGAATTCTATTTTAGCAAAGATCCCAAAGTGTCCAAAGATACCAAACATGCCACGCTGAATTTAAAGAAAATATGTCGAAATAATGCACTGGTATCTAAATGTTTTTTTTCATTTGATGTGATACTCCATACATAGCATATCAGATTTGAATATTTCACTCAAAATAAAGATCAAACGCGGTTCAGTAGCATCACGGTAACGAAGCAATGGTATAGGGCGAGCAGAAAGAGAATCTATTTTTGACAACGTTGTACTGTAGATTGTTGAAAAAGCGTGTTATAATATTGACGCTACTGAAGTGGGAATATCTGGGTTGAAGAGGTTAATTTGAGTATAAACATGTCAGCAATCTAAAACATCAGGATGGACCTCTGTATAGCTGCCCACATCTCCAGTTTGGTCAGCGATGCCAAAAAGGTCTTGCGTTGCTCTTGTGAGTTTTGTGAACACCCGAGCCAAGGAAAACACACACTTTTGCTCTTACTATTGTGATTAGTATTCTACATTGCTCGCTCCCATCTATAATATAAATAAAAGCATTGGTGAATGTGACAAGTCCAGGCAAGTTCTCTGGGAGTTGTTCAAAGTAATTCTGGAAAACGCTAACCGAATTATAGGCAGATGAGGCCTTCAGGTTAAAGTAAAATAAGGATGCAACAAGAAGGTGAATCATTCTGACACCACAAAATTACCTCCATCCCCTGGACACACTGAACATCACAGGCTGATGATATATTAACTGTAACATTATAACAGCTTCCAGGGTCAAGTTTTCCTTTAAGCTGCTTAAGAAGTACTTTGCTGCTACAGAAATGAGTGTGGTCACTGTAATTTAATGGCTAAAAAGATCTTTTCTTTAAGGCCAATTTGGGTCCCTACTGTAGTTGGAAAAAAATAAATAGCTCACAGCAACCTAACAGTGACACGCTCTCCGTTCTTCTCTGTGAGCACAACAATGCGTACAAAAGCTGCTTATTGGACTATAATTCAGCACTGTTTGCGTGAAAGGGGATTATTTTTATTGAAATTTCTTCAGCTGAGCAGTTTTTGGCCATCCATGTAAAATGGATCCATAACTGTATTTTTTTTTTTAGGTTTCTCCTCCTGAGTGGTCTCACCAAGCCTGGCAGATGAACTTGTACCTTTTTTAGTATCCTCTCTTATTTTCTCAACAAATCAAATAAGACTCAGTTTGACCAGACATTCCCTAATGCTAAGTTTTTTTTAGTTTTTTTTTAAAAGAAGCACATATCCAGGATTTCTCTTTTGTTTGTGACAGCCAGTTTAAGTGTCAATCATTCCACATTTTGCATAGCTCCTGTGCAAAAGGCCCTCTTTGGCTCCAGTTTAGCCCTATCGTTTAGAGGGAGAGCTTACACAATACTAAAGGTCCTCCTCAACAATGACATGAGTTTGCAGCGGCATTTGAGTAAAACCTCATCACCTGGCTTCTCTCAGGCTAATCTCTGTTCTGTTAACAAGAATGCAACCTTTTATCCTACATTCTGACTGCATAAAAACAGGCAGAAAGTGTCAGCATGCAATGGCTTTCTGTCCTTTCTCCATCTCTACTTTCTCTGTGACCTCCCTTATATGTATTTATTTGGTTTCTGACAAAACTAGCTCAGAAAAGCTGCAGAAAGTGTGTATTTTTAGATACAGGTGCCAGACTGTACCCTATAGCAAATGACGGAGTGTGTCTGAGTGTGTCTGTGTCTATGAGTTTTTGCCAGTGTTGTTTATTACAGGACAGGATATGTTGTTGTCTGGAGGCTTCCTTGCAACTGCTACCTGCGGTGCTCTGTTCAGCTCAGGAAGAATCACAGGAGGCTTATAGGTGAATACTCAGAGGATCTGGATTTGCCCAAACCATCAACAATCAGCTCAGCTTGTTTTTATAAAATCAAACGGGGTGTTAGAAGCACAAGGTAGCATACATATTGTTTCTCAGAGTTCAGATTTTCACTGTGAATTCCTCTCTTTTACACGTTGGTGCAAAATTCTCCTTTTTAAATCTGCGTCAAATCGATTTGAAAGCTAACAGATTGCAGGTGTCAGTGCTGGTGGTACACCAGATAGATATGTTCAGTGTGTACAAACAATGATGGGAACTTTTCAATTAGGCTTACTGTAACAAAAGATATCTTTAACACACACACACACACACACACACGCACACACACACACACACACACACGCACACGTACGCACGCTCCTTTGAAAGTAATGCCTATGTAATATTACAAACTTAAGTGTGCCAGTGACAGAAAAAACAAATTCATATTCATATGCAGGATAACACGCTTTTCATATTTTTTAAGCCACCACATCCCCCACAGGCAGCTTCAGTATGCTGTGAATACAAATGCCAGAACACACAGTATGCTGTAAAGACATTGAATTTCTCTGGGGCACCAGTGCCCTGTGAAATCTACTACTGACAGAATTTGACTTTTTTTCTGACTTTGGCTCAAGGAAAGTGGTTTGAGGAGATGGTTTCAATTTCATTGCCCACATGTGCAATCTTGCATGAGATGCAAGTATTGAATATCACTTTGGAGCAGATGGTGTATTATAGCCCCTCAGTGTGTGTCAACCACAGCATTCAATATTGCCACTGGGTAAATCCTTCTCCTCAGCCGTACTGGAAATGTTGAACTGGTTCTGGTGTGACATGCTCAGAAAATAATCTTTGCTGCACTTTGTTTACTGCATCATTGGTGCCTGTAGCAAGTTATTCTTTACCTGCTTAGCAGAAACACAGTGCATGTCTGATGAACTCAGTTCCCTCTTTCCAGAATACGTTTTATGTGTGTTTACGTGTGTGTAGTTTGAGATGCGTGTGTATGCATGTGTTTAATGAGCTGTTTGTATGTGTGCGTTGACTGAATGCATGAGTCTGCCTTAGTCTGCTCCTGTCTGTGTTGCCCCTGGGCCACCTGCCTTTTCCCTGCCACTTTTGCTGGCTGCTCCTGAGAAGTAGAGATAAGGCCCACTGATGTTTGTCTGCTCCCAGGAAGATTACTGAGGCAGACGGGTACAAGGACTCTGGCAGACAGCTACTGTATACTGGAGGCCAAAGAAGAACTTGTTTGGGATGCCTAAGCTGACCACAGCACCAATCCAGCTTGAATGCCATCTGGCCTCTTTCAATGTGTTCAGCTAATTACTGTTCAAAGAGAAACACAGAGTGAATGAGGGAAATATCTGGGAAATGTCTTTGCCCTAGGAACTTTAAATGATAGTGAATAATCAAACATAATGTCGCTGATATTTCTTTGATTAATTGTGATTGAAATGCAATTAGTAAATCATAATTGCATAAATGAGGACTGAAGTCACTAGGTCATCAGCATACCAGAGACCTGCTGATACACTGGGAAACTCTTCATCATAATATAATAATAAAATAATTTTGTTGACTATTAATATTCTTAAAATATGAGATCTAAAATCTTTCTCTTTGGACTAAAAAGGTAAGTGGGATGAATATATGTTACATGACAATAGCCTACATATCAATTTATTTAAAGAAATTTCAGGTAAGGATGATTTTTCTCAATTGTATTTGTTCTGTCTTGTTTCCAAGAGACATTCAGAACAACCTTTTTTTTAAGTAAATACATTTCACTATTCAATAATAAACAAGGAATAAATAATTGACAAAATTACTCGCAAAGATCAGATTTGTTTTTAGTTGTCATTGCTAAATTGGTATGCATTGTTGCACTGTCAAATCAGTATAACTAGGGGTTACAGTTATCTGTTTCGTGAGAGACGGTAAAAGCTATAATTTTGTTCTAAAAAACACACTGGATGCTCATTACTGGTGAAAAGTTGCTAATGGAATGTTGATGGGGTTTCTCACTATGAAGTCTTTCATTGATGGTTATGAGTAGGCATTGAACATTTTATTCAGATGGGGGTGGATGATCAATTAGCAAAAGCTTTCATAAGTGAGGACTTGAGGAAGGAATCTGCAGAAATCGTGTGTGTGTGTGTGTGTGTGTGTGTGTGTGTGTGTGTGTGTGTGTGTGTGTGTGTGTGTGTGCGTGCGTGCGTGCGTGCGCACCTTTTGTATGTTTACTCTTGGAGCACCAGGTTGTGAACATTTCGTTTGTGATTAAAGCACAAGGTCAGTGTGGAACTGCCTAATTAGGCCTTTTCTGCTTCTGTGAAGAACATTTCAGTGATTTCACAGGCTTCTTGGACATAAAATTACTGTACCTCATTTACGGAGCTCAGGGCAGAGAGGGTAAGGAAGAGAAAGCTGCTAAAATGGTGTGACTGCGAGGTTTTGTCTGGGTGCTGAAGAGATCAGGAAAATCATCTGCATCATAGCTTTGTGCCTCTGTACAACACAGAGGTGTGTTTCCATAGCTCTCCTGCTTGAAGGTTATGTTCAGAAAAGAGTTGTTGAGAGTTTTAAAAAGTGTAAAAAAAAGGTTGATGTGCAGCAGCAAATGGGTCATAAGGAGGGGAGATAATGTAGGAGATAAATTAGGTAAAAGTGAGAATAAAGGGAACGAGGTCAGTGTTAAAAAAAGGACTGTAGATGGATCACAGGGTTTTGAGCATTTCTGTTTTCTTCATAAGTATGATGTATAAATTACAGACAAGGCTATCACCTTGCTTAGTCTTTTTTATCAGACATTATGAGCTTATGTCATAAGCGTCGAACTCCCTTTGGTGTTATTTAAAACTCGTGTTGGTAGATCACTGAAGTCTTGCTTCGCTTCGCTGTCTGCGTCCCTCTAATGCAGGCACTTTTTCCCGTCTTTGTGTTGATTTGTTCTGTTTGATTGACTCCTGTTTGATCAGAGCTGTGTAAATAGTTGTCTCAATATTTATGTGACCAATTGTGAAGGTGCCGTGTGATTGTGGCTCAACTGGCAGAATATAAATTGTTCATTGCTCTCCACGTCATGTAGTAGACAGTCCATCCACATGCCTGACAGCCCTACTTGAAAATGAAATTAGTGGAAAGGAGAGAGCAGGAGCAGACGACAAGGGATAATACATGATTCACACGCAGTAAGCCTTGGCTGTGTAGCACATCGAATATACATGGGGGAGAAAGCGTAGAGGGGATCTTAGGGTTTAGAAACAGTTAAGAAGCAGACTTTTACAAGGTGAAGTGCAGCTTATGAAGGGAGCTCAGAATGAATTAGACAGTGTAACTGCTTTTGAGTCACTGACTGACAGATTACCAGAATGACAAATTATTTATTTAAGAATACCTCTGAAATAGCAGCACAGCTCCCTGTATTTGGATTTTAAGAAGATTATGAAAGCATAAGAAGCATCTGCTTAACTTAGCCTTCACACAGAAACATTATTGTAGACAGACCACATACTGTATCATGTAGTGGAAAAATACTCTGGGTAAAAATACCTGATTTATCGTGTGATAAATGTACTGTTATTAATAGTCAACCATTTTAAATTGAATTGAATAGCATATGAGTGAAGGCTGGTGTGGCTGGTGACGCTTTTCAACTTGCAATCAGTGTCAGCATCTGGCCAGTGAATAGCAGAATAACAATAGCAGTAAGATGTATAGAGCTGTGAGTATTTCAATAGACAGCCCTCTTATGGGTATGAGATATAAGCTATTGAAGTGTATATTCATTTTGTGCTGCAAAAATGTTTTAATTTAAAAAAGAGTTTGTGCCAAAGAATTTGAGATGGGTTTGTTTTTAGTTTGGTATTTTGTTGAATTTGTTCTATGTTGCAGCAGGAGAGGAAGTGGAAAAAATATCAAATGCAGCAGTTCATTCACACATACATTACTTTTTGTTAAAAAAGGACTAAGCAGCATTTCTTCAACACTTCACCTTCGGCTGTTACACTGTATCCTGTTGTGCAGCCTGTGAACATGGAGCAACTATTTTTGTCAGCATTATTAACTGCTGTTGGGCTTTATCGGGGCACAGCGGTGCATAATTGGAAAATCTAAACCCATGAAACATAACCATAAGGTCTTCTTAGCCACTTGCATCACTGTTATTTATGAATTTGCACTGTAATTTCTGCTATCTAGTCTCGGCAAGTACATAAACGATGCACTGTTAAACTCTGTTGCACAAATCTTCTGTCATAATTCACTTCACAGTTTTCTTCCGGTCGTATTTCTCTAAGTTGAGTCAATGACCACGTCTTGCTTTACTGTGAACGACCAATATTGCCTGTTGAATGGCAATGAATATCCTACAGGTACTTTGTCTGAGATCAGAGACAAAGAGAAGGACAGGGAGAGATGGAGAAGTTTCAAGGAGAGGTCAAATTAAAGATAGGACCAAGTGAGAGGAAAATGAAAGACCGTAGGATAAGAGATAATAAGGAGTAGAGAGACTGTCAGGGGATTTAGCAAGAGGAACCGACGCAGGGAGAGAGTCATGATACCTCAGATATTAGAAACAGTATGAGAGGTAGAGAAGGAGTTTGATGAGTGAGTGCAGTGCAGTGCATAGTCACCGCAGCATCTCCAGATACGATCAGCACAAGAATGAAGGGCAGCGGCGGGTAGAAAAGCTTGATGCGACAGCTGGCTCCAGTGGTGTGTGGTGAGGGGTGGTATTGTTTCAGCCTTTTGTAGACGTTCTCCAATCCCATTTACAAATTGGAAAGACCACCAGTCACAGTGCTGCTGTCACTGGGTAAGCTGGCTGATGGATGGGACCACTTTGCTTGGTGGATCTGATGATAATGGGGCAGAAGAGGTCAGAGTCGGATTATGACTGCCTGGTGGTACGAAGACCGTGTAGACCGTACTCTGTCTAGTTGATAAAACCATTTGATTCTGCTGATAATTGACTGGTTATGGCTGGTTAGAAGTATTATTAATGGGTCCAAAAATTGGACACACGTCCTAAGTCCACATTTGTTCTGAAATGTCTAAAGGGTACACTGAGTATGCTTTGTATGTGTGAAGTAATAATGCCTATTCAACACTGGGTTTAAGTTATTTAATCTCCAGTCTTGGTGGAAAATACCATCTGTATTTGTAAGCAGCGTAACACATTACAACAGAAGTGGAGGATTAGGAAATGACTGCAACACAGTCAAATCGTTATTTGCCTTAATAAGACGTTTTTTGAAGAGTACTATCTACTATGTCTGTTTTATTCAGTGAGACAACTGTGAACAGAAGATTTCATTTGGCTGTGCTCCTTGCCATAAAAGGAATGGAGCACACACACAGAGTAGCCAGGCACAGCTTAGTACACACAGAGCAGAGAGAGGATTTGGATTTGTCTTGCGACTTTGGTTCCGTCTCAGTCTTGAGTACGCCTGAGATGCATACTGTTAAAACTGGGGCTGATCTAGAGCTATACAGCTGATTCCTCTGTTGTTTTAGTGCAGAGGTTCTCAATCTTTTTTCAGACAAGGACGCCATACAAGATAAAGAATATAACGGTGACCCCCTCATGGATGTCCCTTGGATTAATTAGACGTTTTTTACACTTCTATAGTATTAGTTACGTGAAAGAACACAAGAGAAATGTATTAAAAAGACAGGTAGACATGTATTAAACTTTTGCAGGATCTAAGAGTAATAGATTTGTTTATCAATATTATTTGTTGAACTATAAAGCCTTTTGTTAAACATTTATTTATTTATTTATTAATAATTCAAATGAATGAATCCGAACACTTTTCACAGACCTCCTGGCAGAGTGGCACTTTGAGAATCATTGTTTTAGAGAACAGGTGCTCCAAAGACCCGTAGCCTGGTGTAATGTGACACAGGAATGATATGAACTGCTGTTTACAGTTTAAGGTTTTTACTATGCAATTCAAAAGTATTACTCTTATTCGACAGGGTGTTCTGAACTGAAGAAAGTCGTGAACAAATCATAACATCATGTACCCACAGAAAGTCATTTCTGTACTTTTTATTGTATCTTTTGCTTTCAGCTGGCTCCCATAAGGCCCAAGGCTCATATCATTTTAAGACTAAATGAAATGTGTAAGCTAACACGGTTATACAATCAAGAAGTGCATTTGTATTCAACCCTGTCACAGTCCACGCAGTAGTGAATGGAGAGTTGGGATGAGTGAGCACAGCTCACGTGCCATATATTCGTTCTCGTTGGGCTTTTAGTTTTCACTGAGCCGTGAACAGCTCTCCCATGACAGCACAGGTACAGAGCATCTGCAAATGACAGAGAGACAATTTGCTGTTGAATAACTCCGGTGTTTGCTTGTGAGGGACAGGTCCTTATCAGAGCTCCCGCCGGCTGATCAAAGTTGAAAGGGGGTCAGGCTGAATTAAAGACTTACTAATTTAAATGTCCAGGGAAAATGCCATGCCTCATTTCATTTATCTCCTCGAGCTCAGTCGGAGAGAGAAAGAGAGAGGTGAGATTTGGGAGAAGTGAGGAAAACGAATAAAGGTGCGTTATCCCACAAGTTGAAGTTAATCTGACACTAGAGGAAAGATTGTTCAACAGGCTCTCTGTGTGTTTGGTAACAATCAGAAATGTGTTGTTCCATGATATCCTGGTTTAAAGGGCCCACCTGTGTGTGAGTTGATAGGGAGATGTAGCTTTAAGCAGATGTTTGTGGTAGGAGTTTGGTGAGAGTGTGTTCACCTGAAAGCAGAGTTCTGTGGATGGATGGAGTGAGGCCCCAGGCAAAGAAGAAAATCATGTAATGGGACAACCGTAAAAGGCCTATTTTGTTTTCAGCCTGCTCTCACTTTCTTTGTGGCATGGCATTTTTCATTCAATTTCAAGTTCCCTTAATGAACAATGAATCAAACCCTGCTGTGCGTGCGTGCGTGTGTGTGTGTGTGTGTGTGTGTGTGTGTGTGTGTGTGTGTGTGTGTGTGTGTGTGTGTGTGTGTGTGTGTGTTCTATAGGCCATTAGGCTGTTTCTTGGGTGGTATAAAGATCACTCTAAGAATTACTGTATAGTTTCTACCCCTGTGGCTGGGGTTTTCGCTCAGGAGGGTTTTGGGGATATTAAAAACCAAATAATGCATTCACACACATTGAGAAAAAATGCTAAAGGGTATTGCTGACTGTGTTAGAACGAGATATAAAATATCTGTGTGTTCTGTGGCATATATCCATTTTTTCCCCCTGTTAACTAAATATTAGAATTTAAAAGGAATATGTCCCCTGTCACAGTCATTTATGAGCCCGGTACTATTGTATTGGTCTGAAGATCTGAAATGAGTTGATTTACTAACTAGTTGGCAGAAAAGTTGTTTATGTATTACTGTACTATTTTCTACCAATTGTCGAATTGGAAAATAATCAGCAGATTAACTGACAACAAAAATAATTGTCTTTGAAATGCACCATAGTGATAAAGAGGGTTGTTTTCACCATTCAGCACATGAAATGCTGCTCTAAAATAGAAAATAGCACTTAAGCAATAATACCAATGCACTGTAGGTGTGAGAGCATTTGCCATCAGATTGTCTTATATTCTAAGTGTTTGTCTTCTTTGGCACCAGAGTTCTTGTTGTGAAGGTGTCTGAGGCTGACTGTCACTGAGAGCAAATCAGCCTAATGAGATGCCATGTTGCTCTGTGGAAATGATTACCTCAGGAGGAGAGGCATTAGATTGATAAGGGAAGGCTTTGCCTCTGTCCCTGCGATGCACCAGCGCCTCCACCACCACACCGTTTAGACAGAGACAAGTCACTCCCTCTCAGCGCAAATGAACCATAACATTACTTGAAAAATAATGAAAAAAAAATAAAAAGGAAAATGTATACCATACTAATCAAGATTCATGTAAGACTAAAATAGGTCTGGGCAATATATCGATATTATATCGATATCGTGATATGAGACTAGATATCGTCTTAGATTTTGGATATCGTAATATCATATGACGTGTTGTCTTTTACTGGTTTTAAAGGCTGCATTACAGTAAAGTGATGTACTTTTCTGAACTTACCAGACTGTTCTAACTGTTCTATTATTTGCCTTTTCCCCACTTAGACATTATGTCCACATTACCGATGATTATTCATCTAAAATCGAAGTGTGAAGATATTTTGTTAAAGCACCGATTGTCAACCCTAGAATATCGCCGCAATATCGACATTGAGGTATTTGGTCAAGAATATCGTGATATCTGATTTTCTCCCTATCGCCCAGCCTAGACTGAAATATTTTATTTGCAAAATGGAGCCAATTTATTAGCCAAAATAGCACGCATCTAAGTTTTTGTTCCATAACCTATATAGTACTTTTGCATTGCCATGGACTATTACTGCATTGGGTGGCAGTGTGAATTTTTTTTTTTTTAAATATATTGCCAAATAGCACATTTTACACTGCTAATAGTATACCGATTTTATGTACGTTCAAGGTGTTAGATAAGCTACCTGGCTGTGTATGGTTTGTGGGGGCTGCATATCAGTTGATGTCATTGCTGCTATAGAGATGTAACCACTGAGCTGAGATGGAAACTGATGGCGCATTAATGGCCCATCAGCGTGAACAAAAGGATACAGACGCTCTTGGATGTCAGATTTAGAGGAAATTGTACCCCTAACGAGCCTGGTGGTTCTAAGTATTGTTCTGCTTACCTAGAAGCTCAATTTCTTAATGTCAGTAGTCCAAGATTGCGTCTGTTTGCTGATCAGCATGGTTAACACAGACTCCTGGGGTAACATCTGTATAGAGCTCCACTCTGGGAGCCCAGTTGTCTAAAATGGAATAAAAGGTCATTTTTCTGAAAAAGCAACCAGGAAGTTTTAGGTGTGAAATCGAGACGTGTCACCAATTAAGGCACGTTTCTCCTTTAAAATTGTAATGCTGATTAATTGATAACTAAGGTTATTGATGCAATAAAGTATGCTTGCTGAATGTCCCATTTGTTACTGTTTGGCCCAGCCTTCTGAGTGTGATTGCTTCCAAGGAGGCTAAGGGACCCATTAATCAGGACTTGGTTGATCGCTTCTCGGGTCAGCAGTGATCTGTGGGGGAAGCTCCTCGAGGTGAATGCAGCAGCAGTTTAATAGCTCACAGTGGACAAGCCGTGAAGCCAGCAGATAGTGGAAGTGGTAGTAGTAGTAGCTGTGTGCTGTTCTGGAGGACTTATCTGAATGCAGCTCGTGCACGCAGACTTCTGATGAGATTTCGGATCTCATTTTCACATTTCATCCATCCATCATTTTTTTTCATCAAATTTTCCTCAACACCTAGCTCACCACTAAATCTGTTTTACAACCAGGAGAGAGAAGTCAATAGATATAAAACAATAATTAAAGAATGCACTGTAGATTTGAGCCTTTTGGTGCAGACATCAATTAGATTGAGTATGGGGATGGGTCTAATTATTGTCCGTTGTATTATCCCAAAGACATTATCCTCACTCTGATTTTAGATGGAGTCTGACAACGGTGGAGTGGGTGGTGGTTGGATGCTGCAATCACCTTCAGGAGCTGTGAGCAGAGCCCAAAGGAGAACTAATTGGATTTATGAATGTGGATTGTGATTAGTGATTGAGTGGAGTGGTAGCTTTAGGGTACAGCTAGACCAAGCGTGGCGAGCAAAGGTGGAACCACTGCTTCCCTGTCCTGCTTTTATTTAAAAAGTGATATAAAACTTAATTCATATACAGCTTCTGCACCAGTCAAACAGTTGTGGTCTTAATTTTTAACAACCAGTGAACTGTTGATCCGCCCACAGGCAGATTGTAGTGTCGGCCTTGCAGAGATCAATCTGGCTAAGCGTTTAGGCTTACTCAGTGGTGTGAAGTGAAGCTGTAAGGAATTGCCTTGTAGATTTTAAAGTGATAAGATAATAGAGGGAAGTATATGACTGGATAATAGCCAAGAGGTGTGGCTGAGAGAAAGTAATGAATGAAGGTGCTGAGGAGAGTGAATGAAGATCTCTTTCTGATTGGACTTTTGCTAAGCTCCATTTAACTGCTATACCTAGCACTGGAAAAGCATCAACAAATCATACACATTTGTTACTCATGAGCAAAATGACCCCATCACTCTAGAGTCTAAGTGCAATGACTTCAGGCCATGGTAATAAATTGCCACCCTGCTACATAATTTCACCAACAGCTCAGTGTATAAACTCAATGCATACATGAACTCAATCCCTACCAACACTTTATTGGGAACATGCTGTATGAATTAAATGGATGTTTTCTTTAAATTACCTACTGTACATGATTTGTTTGAATTGATAATGTTGGTATACACACGTGTAATAATCAATTAAATAGAATCACTAAATGCTGATTTTTCATCTTTAACTCAAACATCTTGATTCTGTACAGTGTACCTCACGTTGATGTGGTCAGAAAAGTTAGATTGTATCATTAAATTGACTGTAGCAGCTTCTTATTTTATAAACTTGTGAAATTCATAAATTCATTATCTGTTGCTTGACCCATTAGTGGTTGAGTATGAAGTTGATCCCCCCATTGTTGGCTGTTGGAGTGGACACTTAAGCTGCCTGTGTTCTAGTGGTTTCTATTCTGACTGTACAGGATGTCACTTAGCATGCAGTTCCAGCTCTAGAGTGGATCCTCGGGGAGACGGGAGGCAGTGCTCCAAGGCCAAGGCTTAACTCTGGGATTTGATACTTCACCTTCTCTCAAGTGGGCTCACTCTCTATTGATACTTCATACAGTAAATGTTTTGAAACATTCTTCTTGAGACTCTTATTAGTGTCAACATATTAATCGAAGAAATGTGCTAATGTATCAGCCACAATCTTCTTTCTTCATATCCAAATTAGATCAGTGGTATAGTAATCCTTGAAAAGTGCCTTATCTTTCCAGGTTCCTACTGTATCTTATATTTGATCACAGCACATTTACTGTAAGTGCGGTGACTTTTTTTAAAAGTAATTCAATGACCTAGGTAGCATCATGTTTTGTATAGAAACATCAGTATTCAAATTCAAAGGTCTTTCAACACAGCAGTCATAGCTGAGCTTAAAATACACATTAATTAAAATGTGCTTGTTTCTTTTAAGCAGATTAGACTCATGCCATGACTCTTGCAAGGACATTGTGTTTGTGTTGTTTGGCGGGAAACATACTAGTAATGCACATGGATGTAGTAATAGATAACCACAGTTGCTGTCAGTACTAACCCACTTTACTTTAACAGCTTTTCATCCACGCTCGGGAGTACTGGCTCTAATGGTTTTTGACTCTATTAATGGCAGTATTGGTCTAATGGTTTGTCTTTTGGCGGGTCGGTTGGTCCATCCATCAGCATGTTAACACTGTCATTTTGAACATGTTAACGTTAACATTTATCTCAAAGCACCGTTGTGCCAAAGTATAGCCTCATAGAGGAGCTAGCATGGCTGTAGGCATGGTTGTTTTTACTTAAAACTATAATATGGTGCTCTTTTCTGTGTGTTGCACAGAAAAGATTACCAAAGGACTTACACAATGGATGAACATGGTCGGTAGAACTATAAGATACATTTTTGTCTCAGTCATTTTTTTAAATATATATTCTGGTGTGAACCAGAGAGAGATTTGACTCTTAGATTCTAAACTGATAGTATAATAGAGGTAAATGGGAAATTGTATGAATAGATAGCAGCCAAGAGCTGTTGCTTACAGGGAGTAATAAAGTAGTAGTAGCAGTAGTGAGAACGAATTTGTCTGCCAATTGTAATTTTTTTTTAAGTCCCATCAGTGAGTATTTTTTAATGTTCAGTAAAAGAGGCAACTCATAAATATCCATCATTTTTCAGACAGATTTGAGTGTTTTCAGAAGCGAGACAAGTCGTCTCTTAAAAATACTTTCCCTGCTGTATGTTTGAGCTCCGAAGTTTCTCAGGTGAACACATGTAAGAGATCTCTCTCTGATACAGTAGCCTTTGTATCCCCTCTTCACCTTTGTTGCCTCTCTCTCTCTAACGCTGACACTCTGGTTCTTTTCTTTTTTCTTTGTCTCTCCTACGCAAACACATAAACTTAGCGCTCTGTTTCGAAATTCCAGTGCTATTTATAGAGCATACGTGTTCCCAAAAAGTTTCTTCAGTGTGTTAAGCAAGGTTTAAAGGTTTCATTGTCACTCTGAGCATAATACAGATCTAGCTAACAATCAACAGCATCTTGAGCTCCCAACAGTTCACATCTTAGGTGAACAGTAGCGCCCAACATCATCTACAGTAAATCTATTCATCGGTAAAATAATTGTATAATTTTAATCTACCTTGGGTGACATTTTATATAGTGCTTTAAGCGCTATCTGCAGTTTAGTTTGTGTGCAGAATTAAGCTGACAGACCATTACTTGTGTCTAGGCCTGTCACGATAACAAATTTTGCTGGACGATTAATTGTCCCAGAAATGATTGCCATAAACGATAATATTGTCGTTCTGAGACCATAATAATAATTGTTAATTGCATAATGATAATTGCATTATAACGCAGGTACGCCTTTTCAAAGATCAATAAACTTTTATTTCTGAAGAAACATTTACACTGGAACTCAAGACATTTTAAATATCCACAATAAATGAACAACATAGCCAGAAACAATAAATAAAATGGGCTCTCAGTCTCTGTTAACAAACAATGCACTTGAATAAAAACCAAACGCAATCAAAAACAATAAATACAATGGAAATTCAAAACCACACACAACCAAAACAATAAATAAAATGGATTCAACAATTATTAAACATTAGGCTCAGACATAAAGAGTGATACATTCCTTAACAGGCAAACCTGCCAGTTAGGACCTTTGTAAACAAAAAGTGCAAAAGAGATGAAGCAGATGCCTCAACAAGCCATATGCAAAAAGTTTTTTTTTTTAAATAATTTCTCCAGTATTAAGCTTTGTTCCATCTTTTTTTTTTATTCCTCCAACTCTCACCTAGCGTTTTCTCTGGCTATACTCCTCACTCTTTTGCTGCACTCTGTGGTAGGCTACGCCAGGAGTCCCGCCTCACCACACACAGACCATGCGGCTGACAAATGACTGACACGTGGGTTCACTCCTCGTTAAGTTAAGGAACCGAGAGTGGTCATCCAGTCTCTTTGGTAGAGAGAGAGAGAGAGAGAGAGAGAGAGAGAGAGGGGGGAAAACAAACAAGCGTGCAAATGGAAATTATCGCGGCCGGAAAAATTATTGAGCTAATTTGTATTTATCATGCGATTAATTGATTTATTGCATATCACGACAGGCCTTCCTTTGTCACACTGCTTCTTTAGTAATAAGTATCTAAATATTAGAGAACTGGCACTCCGACCACCACAGAGTACCTTGGCACAAAGACCTGCCATTAATTCACAGCACTGAGAGGATTTCTAATCCTCCATTAAGTGTAACCAAGTATCACACTAAATTCATTTTTTAATATCACACGTCAGAATAACTTTGCCTTGTTTTTTTAATATAATATATGTCTCCATAACAACCGACACTGCTTTGTTCAGCCTTTTTTGTGTGGTTGTTTGTCTACGTTGCTAAATGAACATTCATCACAATATATTGACATGCTGCATGCATTAAACACTAAAAAAGGTGAGTGTCTGTGCTGGCAGCCTATGTCAACTGCACTGCAAATGTTTTTTTTTTCTCCCATTTTAGAGAGATCCAAAATATTAGAGTGAACTTCTTTTCTGCCTCAAAAATAGTAACTTTCGTCATATCAAAAGATAAGAGGAATATGACCTTTAGCTATGATGCCTTAGACATCAAGAGTAAAATGTGTTTGTATAACGTTGTTTTTTTTATAGTTTTGGCCATCATTTCTATTGGTAATGATAACATTTCACCCATCAAATATAATAGCAGAGATCTGAGGATGTGGTGACACCGCTAGACACAGCTTTCATTTTGGATTCCCCTCGGGAGAGTAACGCGAGCTGTCAGCCAACCACACAGGTTTTGAACAAATTCCCTGTTCAATCCAATTATCACAGTCTTATTATTTGTAAATACAAACCTTACCAAACAAAAGTAGATTATAAAACTATGTGCACACATTACTACAGGAAGGACATCAACATTTAGAAAAGAGGTAGACATGCAAAATGTAATAGAAAACTACGATGGACAGTTTGGATAATAAACTTTAAAAGTTTACCTTCTTTTGGTCATTCAAAAGGTTCTGTTATATAATATGGTTAAGATATGGACTTCCTCTAATGCTGTGTAGTGGTATTGTGCTACAAGAATAATAATCCTGTAAGCAAAATGGTATCATAAAAAAGAGAACCAATATCCTAACCTATGAATATAAGGAACCTATGTGTAAGTGGGAGTTTATTGAATGGACCCTTCACATCACCAATAAGCTAATTTTACAATAAAAGGTTAATAGTGAGATGCCATTCCACACAATAAAAAGCATCTCCCTGCCATTTGTTTTCATGATTTTAGACATGTCACTGACACCACTTCATAGGCCTATATATAAATATATATATATTTTTTTGCTAAGATAAGAAATCCTGCATGATGAATGTGGCACTGTGGGATTAATCAGAGCATCTAAATGATGGCATCCGCAGAGTTAACATGTTTCATGAAGACCGCCCATTGCCATCAGCTCTAGTTCAATCTAGACCCAATTTAAAAAGGGATTGACTTTCTCTTCCTCTGTATGTGAGTCAGCGTTCGTCATCTGTTTCAACCAGGTCATCTCTCCTCTGAGTACATGTCAGGCTGCCACTGACCTTCAGATATGAAGAAGTGCATGACACGTTGAACAGAAGGGTTGCCATTAAACGGAGGAAGGTGTCCTGAAAGAAAGGCCATAAAAATAGAGTATGGGAGCATGTGGGGTGGCACAGCGAAGGGACATGTGGAGAGACAAAGGGACACATAGGGAGAGCGAGAGAGTCTCTTTTCTCTGTGGCAGAATTTTTTTTTGTCCCATTCTCCCTCTCGCTGAGCAACAGTGTCCATGCTGTTACAAACAAACTGCTAGCTTTTTGTCGCTCTGCCTCTTTTTCACAGCAGCCAAATTTAGCCTGGCTGTAAGTCTCACCAATGCATCACTATCCATGAGTCTCTCTCGTTCCCATGACATGACTCGTTCCACCATCAGCATGACAGTGTCAGTTCACTGCGGGGGGGAACGGTCTCAGGGCCAGATGTACGTACATTTGTGAATGTAGAGTTATCAGCGCCATGGCCAACCCGCAGAAAGCGCACGCTGTGATACTTCAACTTATGTCGTATTTACCAGACCTGCAGATCATCGGGTAATCGGCGCCTTTCTCCACCGACTATACCGTAAGTTGCGCTGTAGCAAAGCGTTAAGTACTGGTGCTATGATACGGCTTAGTGCAGACTGCGATATTCCCACTGCTGATGCTATCTATGACTATTTGAAATAATCCTAATGCCAATATTTGTAATGTAGCGAGGAGTTTATCAACTGCTAGAATGGAATGTGAACACTGAGTCGGAGATTCAATGTCGTCTTTGATTTCTTCCAGTAACTGTAATCTTGCATGGCTGCTTAATCTGTAACGCTTAATGATTTTGTGTTCACTCTGCTGAAAAAGTGTGATCCTTGTGGCAAAAATCTTTCCAGCTCGTCTCCTTGGCCTATGTCTTCGTCTTGCTCAGATTACTGCTGCTATTTCACCAGGAGGCATATGCGAGGAAACCCACTTGCGGCTGGTTTACACCTGTTTTTAAGAGGCGGAGAATGTTCACCGCAAAATAGTGGCGCCATTTTCAGTTCCCGCGACAGGCAGTCTGCGCTTTTACCTCAGTGCGGCCTGTTTGTACATACCTCGCTATGCTTTTACAGCCACTGCACTGCAGAACACCCACTGACGGGCGGTGCACACATGTTTTGAATTATCTTATTTAAACATTATGTTTAGATATTGTTTACATTGATCTTGTGTTTAGTTTTTGGCCACTCTGGCAGCATTGCTCTAGGGAGGGCAATGTTGGTCTTAGGGCTGGGCGATATGGCCTAAAAATAAAATCTCCGATTTTATTTTTTTTAATTCGATTTACGATTTTTTTCCGATTTCCCCCCCCCTACTTATTAAGGAAAGCAATAAGTACAAACGGCAGACAACTTACCGTCTTCTCCACGGTATATATGGGTACCATGTCTTTGGCTATGTGCAAAGCGACCGCTTCGGTGATTGTTCTCCAACGTGTCCCTTTCCTGTCATATGCGGTGCCTTGTGCAAAGGATTCGGCTACAGTTAGCTGTTTTTTAGCTAAGGTTTGTGTCACTGCGGGGTTTTTTCGTCTCGGAGAGACTGAGATTTTTCATATTCGGCTGGATGTCTCTGTTTCAGGTGTTGGAATAGGTTGGTCGTGCTGCTTCCTTTGACTGCGATGGGCTTTAGGCAAATGTTGCAGCGCGGGGTTTGCTGCTCCACGTCTGTCGCAGCAAACCCATACCAGTTCCACACAACAGATGATTTTATTCCTTTCTTGGGAACAAACTTCCCACTCTCACCGGTAGCCATGTTGTCACTTGCTGTTTCGTGTGTGATGATGTTGTTGTTGTTGCTTGCCATACTGCTATGTGAAACTAACGCTACGGAAGCTCCGGAGAGCCAAAAATGCACCATTACACAAAAACTCGATTTACTGATTTTTTAAATTGCCCGCAACAAAAAATTCGAATTAATTTAATCGATTTTTCGCCCAGGCCTAGTTGGTCTGTAGGTCAGTCCAGGTCCTGAAATATCTATTGGATTGATTGCCATGAAATTTTGTACAGACATCCGTGGTGCCCAGAGGATAAATCCCACTGATTTTGGTGATCCTCTGACTCATCATATAGTGCCACCAGCAGGTTAACATTTTCACTTATCCTGTGAAATATCTCAACATCTACTAAATGGATTGGCACACAATTTTACACAGATATTCATGGTTCCCAGATGATGAATCCTTTAGACTTGCATCATTGATACACACATTCAAGTTCCACTCTGGCTTGATTTTAATTTCTTTGGTATTTCCCCTGACTTCTCATTAAGCACCACCATCATGCCATCAGGCCTTTAAATTATGGGATTAGTTCATAATATAAATCCATATTTTACTATTTTACAGGATGCTATAGTAGCCTGTCTGTTGGCCTCAGTAAGTTGTTTGCTAGAAAGACCAACTACTGAAGTCTAGCTATGACTTCACAAAGTTTCTATCATCAGTCTAAATGTCTCCTGGAGTGCAACCAGCCTATATTATACTATTACTGTAGTCCATTCCCCCCATTTCTTTACCTGTTGGTTCTATACTTAATCTTTTGACAGAACTACTCTACAGCTCCAATGCACCTAATTTATATAGTCAGTGACATGGCATTCATACATTTTCCATCCAAGTCTGTGCCAATATTCCAAACTGATTTTCATGCTGCCCGGCAGAAACCTGTGCTACAAAGAAAGCACTAGCAGCTAGACCAAGGCGTTTCGAGAAAATGAGTGTTCCATTATTTATGCTTCCCTCACTAACTTTATGATGCCGTTAGGTGGTCATGCTGTTGTCCTCTGTCTCCTTTTATTAGCTGTGGTTCACTGCTGCATTTTAATGCATACGTCAAAGGATGAAGTTTCCTTGTGGCAATGTAGCAAAGAGCCCGTTTCTCAGGCTCAGTGAAACAAAGAGATAGATGGTGCACATCCTAAGATGAGAGCACAGTCTTAATGAGTTTGGTTTGTGTGCCTGCCAGAGTCCAACACTGAATGTGTACTATTTTACCAGCTAAGCACTTTTTACCAATATTAGTCTGAAAGCAGTAGTGGCCTGTATTTTAGTGGCATCGACTGTGTACGCATAATGATTCTACCATAGCGGCCTTCTTTTATTTCATTTCAATATCCAATTTTCTCAAAAACTTGTTTTTATTTTTTTTTATGGGTTCTGTGTTTACTTTGTGAACTATTGATGTTAGTTTCGTTTTCCTATATCCTTTTGCTGCTTTTAAAGTACAGCAGTTTATACCATAGTCTTAGTGAATACTGTTTATAAAGTGGCCAGAGGGTGCAATCCACAGATAGTTTGGTTCAAGTGTGATTGCTGTTGTGCTGTGCTGCTCTGAGTTCCTGTCTGCAGGGACTGGACCTCATGGCAGCACAATCAGCAGCGTATGGGACACTTGGGCCGGGTGTGCCCAATGGATATCATATGAGGCCAAAGTAGCAGCTAGTCCAGTGAGACCTCCTCTCCCTACACATTGCTGTGTTTTGGCCTTTTGTTGACTTATCCTTTTTATTGCTACACATCACAAATGCAGCACACTTTAACTCACCCACTCCCCACACTACCAATAATACAGTTTGCGGCTACAAGTTGCTAACAACCTGTGTAATCCTAACTTGTTTCATACATTTCATTCTGATGCAAATGCTTTACCGAAAGTAACTAAGAAAACCACCCAACGTAAAGGAGTAGATGATTGTCTCAATAGCATGTATTAAATGACCCCACTGTGTATTATTTCTTACAGTTAAAATTGAGCTAAAGCTTTTTTTTCTTCTTATAATAAGTTCTTTTCTCTGTTAGTTTCATATATGTAGCACTGCACCAAAAAAAAGGAATGCAAGGTCTGGTTGTTCTGTATGTAGCACACTAATGTACAGTAGTTAATAAAGACCGAAAACACATGACAAAATGAGAAATTGCATTGCATCTCTGTGGCCTTTAACTATTACATAAAGAGTTTTTTCAATGGAGTCTCTCTTAATTTCTGTGCACTATATATTGATGATACCATTCGAGATCATATTAAAGTGATGTGAATCATACCCACCCTTTTAAGGACGTTCATCCTGTCAAAAACATTCACATGTAGAGATGGCACGTACTACATGACTGTACAGAGTCATCATACAGCGACATAGTTACTGCGGGTATTTAAGATCATAGAACAATCAGAGGTGCAATTTTGACATAGTCTTGCTCATTATCAAATAAAAGAAAGTCTTTGTTCGCATTTTAGTAGCTGTGCTGGATGTCTTTAGCAACAGGAGTTTCACACCTTGGCACAAACCTAGATCCCTAATTAGAGCTGTCAGATAATCTGCCAATAACTTGCATCTAAATTAAATGCTGCCTGGAAATGAAGAGTGACATTCATTATCACCATTCATGGCAACAGCTCACTGGTGTACTGGTAAACTTTAACTTTCATTTTCAACACATCTGCTCCATGTCACATCATGGCATCTGTGACATGCGCAACACCTTGAGTAGAAAGACATTACCCCGCCCTTATATGCAGTTTACAAGCCAGCTCTTAATATTTAAGTGGGATTATAGTAATGTTATGCCCTGAGCCCTTCAGTTTATTTGGCTAATATGTTTCAGTCAAAGTGTAGAAGAGCAGCAACCTTTGCAGCAACAGCTGACTTCTTGTCTCGGCTCCAATTCAAACATCAATATTGAATGTGTCTTAATCCTAGCTGTCATAAGTGTGCCCATGGCTGAATCCGATATGAATGTCTCTGGTTTTTGAACAGGTACTGAGCGTCATTAAAAATAGATCAACTGAGTCGGTTGTGATGTTGAAAAAGAAATGCTTCAGTTAGGGCTGGGTGATTGGGAGAAAATCAGATATCACCATATTTTTTACCAAATACCTCAATATCGATATTGCGGCGATATTCTAGAGTTGACAATCGGTGCTTTAACAAAATATCTTCACAATATCTTATATTATAAATAATCATCGGTAATGTGGACATACTGTCTAATTGGGCAAATAATTGAAAAGCTAGAACAGTAGTAAGTTCAGAAAAGTACATCACTTTACTGTAATGCAGCCTTTAAAACCAGGAAAAGACAACACTTATGCCATATCACGATATTACGATATCCAAAATCTAAGACAATATCTAGTCTCGACATATTGCCCAGCCTTAGCTTCAGTGCGGCCAATGTAGTTTTTTTCTCATGCAAGGTTGTAATGGTGCTGATGATGACAGTGCCAAAAGGGGTGAGGATGCTCTCCAGATAACTAAATGCCACGCTGGAGCAGTGTTGACTCGGGCAAAATGCCATGGCTCTCTATTGACACTGTCATTGGAGTCATTCTCTACTCTTTTCACAATCCTGTGTTTTTATTGTAACACCACAAAGGCCAAGGAGGGAGTAGAATATACAAGGATGATATAATAAGTGTCATAGACTGGCTAATGTCTCTGGACTATGTTCCAATTCACATATGTAATCTTTACATTTGCTTGCATACTACGCAAATAAAGGAATAACTGTGGTTTTTCCACTGCTGGTTTGTATCCCCAGTGGCTGCTTTAGCTAAGGTGGCGCCACAGACAATATTTAAAAAGAAATGTGCACTATTTTTTTTTTACTGTTTTTAGATTCTTTTACCGTGTCAGAAGATTTGAATCATTAACCCTAACC
The DNA here is from genome assembly GCA_023631565.1 of Gymnocephalus cernua. NCBI lineage: Eukaryota > Metazoa > Chordata > Actinopteri > Perciformes > Percidae > Gymnocephalus > Gymnocephalus cernua. The sequence continues at coordinate 19,324,879 of CM042430.1, forward strand.
TGCTGTGTGAGCCAATGCATAAAATTGCGCATTGTGCATCAAATACAGGAGACAGCAGATATACCATGCTACTCTGGGTATTACAGTAAGTTGATTGGCAAGTAACACTGTGTATTCAAATAGGAGAACACCTCAAATTGTTAATGCCTAAGCATATAAAAAGTGCACAGAATGCTGACTTCCCACACTGTAGTGGGTACAGCTTACTGACGCACAGTCTTTCTTTCCCTTTACCAAATCCCACCCTTCAAAGCAGTCATTGTTTGGTTTGCACTCTGTATTTCTTCAGATGAGATTGGCTGGAAAATGTAGCAAACAAATAAATAACAGTATGAGATAGCAATATGCAGAGGAGTACATGTGCAAACTCCCACATAATGTGGTAACATGGTGTTTGAAGTAGAACTTCAATTGGACACCCCTGAACAGCCTGCAACTCTGTATCCCACACAGCACATCCTTGCTCCCTCAGATCAGCATTCAACTATTCTCCCATGTGGCCAAAGCTTGGAAGAAATGCAGAACATTGATGTATCAATGCAGAAGGGGCAAAGCTAACTGTTTGGTTGTCACAATAGGATGATTTCGGAGAATAACATGTGCTTAATCTCTTAGTATTTGTAATATTCTCGATCCTGGATAATTCCTGATCCTCTGATTATATGTTCACACTTTCATACGCTTATGCATTATATGTCATGTTTAAAAGTGTGTCATGTCACAAAAATTAATTTTGACTGACAATTGTCTGAAAGAAAAAGGCAAATCTGAACGCAAATTGTATCCATCAGTGTAAGAATCCCTTTAAATCCCTAGTAAATTATTTTTTTTGGACGAAGCAGATTGCTTTTAAATCTAAATACATCGATTTTCTGGTATACAATGAGATATTACGGTACCAATTTACAGTAAGGCTACCTTATAAAGGGTTTAAGAATGATTTGTAATTAGTTTAGGTTGTGAACCCTTTATAAATCAATAATACGATACAACTCATTAGATTAAAAAGGGCAACAGTCACCTGTTGCTTGCCAAATGGTGTGTCCACATGTATCTGCACTGCTAAGCTTCAGATTGGTTCCTTACCTTACTTGGTCTTCTCCATCAGCCAGCATCATTGGTATCGGTTCACTGAGTTGATTCATCTTGATCTTTCTTCTCATTTTTCATGGCCATTTAGTAATTTTACATTTATATCTGCCAAAGGTAAAGTGTAAAATATCTAATGAGTTACTAACACTTTTAACTAGCAAAATGGAACCTTGTTGTGAAGTGTAAAACACATCACCATTTATTAATGATTTACTAAATAAATTGTTTGTAAAGTGTTTTACAAGGCTACCTTTTAAGTTATAAATGTTAGTACCCCATTAATAGGCTAAATAGTGATGCAGTTTACACTTTACAATAAGGTTCCATTATGCCAGTTAATAAATGTTAGTCATTCATTAGTAAATGGTGATGTTTTACACTTTACCACACACACGTTACTTTTTTCATCTAATGAGTTCTAATATCTTATTAATGATTTATAAAGGGTTCACAACCTAATTAATAAACTAATCACAAACCATTCTTCAACCCTTTATAAGGTAGCATTATTAGAAGTGGTACCGATAATACTAATACAATAAGTGTGTATAACTGTATAATTTATACACTTGCTCGTAGTTTAGTTAGTTTGGGATAATTATATTCTGCACATGAAGACCTCTGGGTCTTGGACATGCTTTCTTTAATAAAGCAAAATATATATATTTTTTAAACTCGCAGTCACAGAGCCAGTTGCTTTTTTCTGAGCTTTAACTAATTCAAGGTGAAAGGATGGGGACTAGGAAACAAATGAATGTTGACAACATCTCACTGAAATTGGCTTCAGTTTGATAAGCTGAGAGGATGTATAGGTCTTCATGGGCTCTTTCCTCTCCTCTATGAAGTGAAGAAATTGCCTGGTTGTTCAGTTAATGTCAAACACATTTTGAATAGGAAGTGTTTTGGTGGAATAAGACAAGCAAAAATGATTGAGTGAGACGAGACAATTGTACATGATGAGATATTGAGGTAGATTTTAAAGGTAGAGGTAGACCCATCGTTGCGGGAAGTGCTGCTTTTTATGTAGGTCTATTTTTATGTAGGTTATTTTTAGGTAGGTTTAACTATAATAGAAATTCAAAATATATAAATTATTAAAATAGTTATTATACTGGGATATTTTATTTTTATTTTGGGGTTTTGTGTAGGTATCTGTCACTTGCGTCGAACCAAGTTGTTGTAGTCAGAAGAATTTGTGTCAGAAGTGGCGTACGGACAAAACATAGGATGTGAGTACGCACAGAAATATTTGGATTTATAAAACTGTGCGCACGCATGTCCTACGCCGGATTTCCTTTATAAATCACAACCGACTCTAAATGTGGCGCAGCTTTGGCGGCTTCATGTCGCGCCCATAGTTGCCCTTAAATAGGCAGTGAAACGCCCCAAATTAATATTCATTCATAACGACATCATGCGCACAGAGGAAAACGAAACAAAGGACTTTCACTCAATGTGACGTTGTAGTTCTTGTTAGAGGGCTGGAAACGAGGAACATGTGTTTGGAGGGCACAGTGTGGGCATTACTAATGCCAAAAAAGCTGTAGAGTGACAACATGTTGCAGACGCAGTTAATGCCACAGACTCAGAGGTCAGACCGTGGCCCAAATTAAAAAGACGAGCTCTTTTAGCTTTTTTAGTTAACAAAATCAACTCGCAAAATGTCAAGCGAGGAATATTCTTCCACCTCAAATTAAAAATACAACTGTACACCTTCTGACTTCAAGTTTGTTTCTTTCACCGAATCAAGACTGGATTATTTACCACCTAAAAAAACTGTAAGGGGCGGAGTGACAGACACGAGGTAAAGAATAAGAAGTTGCATGATCTGTATGGTGTATGGTGTATGGTTATGTAATTCATGGTCAGTTTTGCTGTTTTTGAGCTCTGTATGAAGCTACGTGTACTCTCTTTATCTGCAGACTGGCTTATCGATCAGATTGATTCCCTGATGCATTATTAATTGCTGAATTCAATTGCTCAATTCAGATGTGTCGTTCATTAGCTTAATGATAGCCCAGTGCATGTTAGGTGTACCGTCATTTTGTTTGGTAAGAATATAATGAGCAATAATCCCAGGTCTTTAAAAAAAAAAAAAAGATCCTAGTACAAGAATGTGTGTGAGCATATGAGCGCATGTGTGTGTGTGTGTGTGGGGGGGGGGGGAGACAGAGACAGCGATGTAGACAAGCATTCAGCCAGATGCTGGAGAAATCAATCCCAGTGTAACAGATGGCAAGATCACTAGGAGCATGATTCTCTCACCTCTTTGTGCTGCGCTTCCCCATGGGATATTCAAGATGCCCGTCTTCTATAATGAGCGTTGCCTAAAGTACACACACATGATTTTTGCAGACACTTTCACACCTAGAAATGTGATCTTTGTTTTAAAATGTGGAGCTTTTGATGGCATACTCCAGCATTCAGTAAACAGGCTGGTCTAAAGGGGGTAAACCACAATAAATGAAGAGTAAAATCAATGTGAAAAATCTAACAGGATCCTTCATTCAGAGGAATTTAACATTTCTTTGAAAATAAGCATTTTAGGGAATGAATTGCATTAAGTTTGATTTTAGCCTTCAGTTTTTGTGCTTGGTATTGAAATCAAGATCTTTGAGAAAAGCACATATGTCACATTCATGCCTATTTATTTATTAATCTATTTTAAGTTATTATTAAATAGTGGTAAGAACTTTGCGATCACTGGTCTCATCCTTGGTTGAAGCGCGTTATGAATGTTCTGAACCCTTGTGAAAAGAAGGCCTGATATATTCAGAAAATGCAGCAGCTGCTTTTTTTCTGTTGGATGGAAAAACATATTTACAGGGTAGCCTTTTCCCAGCAGCTCTCTGATTTTCATATTGACTCAATCTGTAACTGAGCCAAGATTGGGTCTGGTCCCGCCCCCCCCCCCCCCACACTGTGCAAACCTTTGTTTAAATTGATAATTTCCCATTCTAACAGACAATTGCACAGATGTATTTTCAGAAACACACACCGCTGTTTTTCTCTGTTGCTCTCTATCGCTCACACACTTTCACGAGAACCTTTAGTGGTTGTCTAGGAGCTTCGCGATTGTCGGGGCTGTTGGAGCAGCCAGTTGGCCTCGACGAGATGAGATCTCATTACCCCTCTCTGTCCCTTTCTTGGCACAGCTTATGACTTTGTCAAAATAACTGATAAATGTAATTCACACTGTGGAACATGTTGCCAAGGTTTTTTTTTTCTATATATATATATATATATATATATATTAGCTCATTTACTCATAACGATGAATTTAATTTTGAATTACCAAAAGTTGGTATTGTTACAATATACAATATATCACATAGGGTCCTAGCCCACACACACTGATAGCAATTTGTATTTCTGTGACTGCCACAGCAACAGTGTATTTTATGTGAACTCATACATTGTCTTTTCTATGTGACATAATATTCAAAGTCCCAGAGAGAGTATAATGCCATCCACCCATCAATACTGTAACTCAAAAAATGGCTTTGTTCTTCAGACAAAAGAAAGTGTCTTGTAGGGAACTGTTATGTTAAGTTGCTCCTCATTTTTTCTCCTGAGCGATATCTAATAATGGTGTTGCAGCTGCTGTGAATTCCCCTAGCGCCTTCTACGCTACAATGCTACTGTACAGCATCTCTGGGGGAAAAGAAAGGGGGGGTAGACAAAGCAAGTCACCCCTGGAGAGTTTGGAAATAGGAGAGAAAACAGATAGATATGTGTGCATGCAGACTCACTCATATATACACTGACACACACAGAGGCACAAATCCCACCTTAGTAAACACTATCTACAAAAGAAACAGCGTTAGGGTAATGGTAAAGATACTGAATTTTTACACATGGCCACCTCTCATTGCAGACAGGGGACAGTTAGATTAAATCAGCAGCTTAACTTGTTCTCAATTAAAATGTAGAGCACAGCAAGCCTCAACCTTCTGTCTCCTTTTGCGGCACAGTCATGCTTTAGTATGTTCTCTGCCTTTCACAGTCCCCTCTTTTTTCTTATTATAAACACATTTCTTGGACGTACAGAAGGCTTACACTGTAAAAGTGGTTAATCAAGAGCAATAATGGGCATTAGTTATCAGTTATGTTGCAGCAGCAGAGAGTTTCTACTTTAGTATGTCCGGTAAATGATGCATTGTTTGCAATTTACAAAGTATGCCTCACATTAGCTACCCAATTTGTTAATCCCTGCAACATGTTAAGCTAAGATAACTCAAATCATTGTCATTGCAAGGAATTATGTGGTTGAAAAGTGCCACAACTACGCACAGCTGGAGGACTGCCACAACCCTGCTGCTATAATCTACTTGTACCAAACTCGTCCACCAGGCTACAATCTGGAGTCTGTGCCAGATACCGTCTCATGTCACCACATTATTTCTGAGTCTTGACTAACAAGCTTCATAAAAGATCCCCATTAACACTGTTTCAGTAACTGTTTAAGTCATCAGATACGATTTATCACATGATGCAGAATACTGAGTGCGGTAACCTACGTAATAAAATTCAAAGGTTATGCAGCCTACACAGTGATCGCTCATTACAAAGTGACCGCTCGTGCCTGCCCGCAGCCTCGGAAAAAGAACTCACGCCAGCATCTCCCTTTGGTCTCGTGGGACCTGAATGCCGACATGCCTTGGGGAGACTTCTACTTCATCAGCAAGGTCACAGCAGAAAAAAATATCCACATACCTAACCCTGAATCAGCTCAGGGGTTGGTTAAAAAGGATAATAAACAATGATTATTTAAGATCAGTGGGTCTTTGTCCAAAACATAGACCTAATATTCAAGCTGGGCAAAACAGTGACATATTCTGAGATGAGGCTGAGCACTTAGTGTTGGAAGCTGTGAGGAGGTGTGGAAGCAAGGCTGAAAGAAGTGGAGACAGAAAGCTGCAGTGTGTAGGTGGCACCCACATAGCTCAGCTTGGCTTAGGCGGCCTTGCATTAGCTAGAAGGCTTAGGCCTGTTTGAAATTTCTTTGGAAGGGACAGATCAAAGGCAGGGCAAGGGGCCATTGTACAGCTTACACACTTTCTGAGGCAGCAGCACACATGTACATCAATGCCACAAATACAAATAAACACAGAACACACTTTGCTCCCTTGGCACCTATTGATTACTTTCTATATCTCTCCCCTTCTCCAGTTTCAGAGGCCCCACAATAAAGGCCTGTGTTCACTGGCAAAGCATTTAGCAGTTGGAAAGGTCAACTCCAGCCTGCAGCCAAATGATGTGCTCAATAAGCAACAAGACACAGTGTACAGGCTTTTATAACAAAGACATGTTTGAATGGCAAATATATATTTTTTTCCCTGCAAATTGCTGTTCTTGGCCCAAACGCACTGAAAGCTTCTGACGCTCGCGGTTTGAAGTACACCCATTGTTTTAAATGGCCGAACACGCACCAAAAGGGGTTTGAAGCTTGTCAAACTGCTTTGACGCGTCTACTCCGACCTTGTTTCGATTTTGGAGCGTCAAAATGAGAACCCAGTGACCAAAGCTGTTTTTTTTTCTGCAGCTGCACTGCATGTTTGGAGAAAGTTACTGTAATATGCTATGTAATGATGTGATCCGGATCAAAATTCCGCTAAAGCGGTTTACTGCACCGGAAATCCTACCTGACTCCGCCAGATTGATTGCTTCGCATTTGCTCAGCATATCCATCTGGGAACTTTCCGTTGGAGAACGTTTGGGAAGGGGCGAAAATACTGGTTAGCTGATTGGATAAACCATCCGTCTATCACCAGCTATGTTGGTGATAGACGGACCAAATCAACCAATCAGATCAACAAAGTGTATGATGTACCAACAGAGCAACGACGGAGCCAGGCTCCCCCTGCTGCTGCAGGCAAAACATAGCTCGTTAGCTCAGCAAGCAAGCAACATGTCTGTAAAGGATATTTGCAGTTTTGTGTAACGAGAATTTAGGAATAAAAGGCCCCATTTCAGGTTCCCGGTACATATTCCAAAAGAAAGATCCAAGAGAAAAAAAGCATTAGCGAGCGGCTAACAGAATCAGGGCTACCGCTGTCTGAAAATGTGTCTAGATCAGGTCAGATTTGCACATAGACAGTATATAAACATGCGTTGCTTCCGCTTGCTGAGCCTCGTGAGACCATCCTGATCTCGCGAGCTCCTCGTTGCATCACACCTAAACCTGCCTCAAAACCAACGCTGATTGGCCCGGTCGTTTGGCGAACGGCTCCAAATTTTCTCTGCCTCAAGATGCCAGACTGATCTGCGAGCAGAAAACTGGAGCTCGCGAGATCAGGATGGTCTCACGAGGCTACCGGAAATCAGCTGTTCATATAATATTTAATGTGTAGAGAGTGTGCTAATTTTATCTAATGACCAGATCATGAAAATATTTTACAGAAGCATTGAGAGAGAGAGAGAGAGAGAGAGAGAGAGAGAGAGAGAGAGAGAGAGAGAGAGAGAGAGAGAGAGAGAGAGAGAGAGAGAGAGAGAGAGAGAGAGAGAGAGAGAGAGAGAGAGAGACGTTCAGAGCAGACAGCTGTCAGCAAGCCTGTACGGAGATATGAATAAAATTATCTCTGTGTGCCATGTAAACATCATATCCTGAATAAAAAAATGGGACAAGCCTCATAACTGCAATATTCATGTCCATGTTAACACACATGATTCAAACACCAAGCTAGCTCCGTCCGTGGGTTGAGCGATACTCAGTGTCCAGCCAGTTTATCTACGGATCAAGTCATAAACATGAACATTGTGATTAATAGTGGATGGGTTGTTGGTAAAATAACATATAATTTAATGAGAAAATGATTAGAGCAAAGAGCAGAACAGAGCTGCTGTCGGCTGCTGCTCCTGTGCACATTTACACATTGTTATCATTAGATGCATTGCGATTATTGCTGCCGGCGCCACTGTTGAGGCGGGCCAAAACTGCTGAGCATTTTTCACTGCATGTCCGTCTGTCTCTCCGCCGTCTCACTGACTGACTGAGGTCGGTGTTCATTGTTAATCAGTGAAACTGGCCACATGTTAGGATAATTATTTATCAAAGAATGGACAAAATCACTGGAGTTCTCTTAAAAGTTTTACTTGCAGCAAGTAGAGTCAGTTTACAGCACTTCAGCATAAGTACAGAAAATGACTGTCAATAGTCTTTAACAGTAGCTTTTTATAGGGAAAAGGTAGTAATATCACACAAAGAGAAACTTTCTGGTCAGGCTTGACGTCTCCTCTGCATGCCCTGCGCTCAGGGGTTTTCTGTGCTTTCCACAAGGTCAGTGATAATCATGATTATCACGTGAGAAACAGAAATGGATGCACAGTTTCTTATGCAAATAGTTTAACACTAAAATGAAGCAAAGACTATAGCAAGCATAATGTTTCTAACACCACACCAGGCGGGAGAGCAGCGTGATAGTGGTGTTTAGGCTATATGCCACAGAGATCCGCTCAGCAAAATTGTCTTTATAAAGGAGTTGAAATAATGAGCGAGTTGAAATAATGAGCGATTACAGCTGGTGGAGGATGACGAACAAGCACTATAACTACAAATGTCACTGAAAAGAAAAAAAAGAAAAAAACCAATCATCTGTTAAGTGACTGCAGGGTTGACGGAGGTTTTACAACCCTGTCCGTCAAGGGAGAAAGTAAAGCCCCCACTGATAGGGGGATCTGTAACATGCAAACCCTTTGCCCAAATAGCGACCTTTTCTAAAATACTGCAGGTTCTGTGGTGTTGGCGCTTCAAATCGGATGCCTGCAATGCGCCATAGAAGCATCAATTGAGGCACATCAATTAACGCTTTCGGTGCGTTCGGGCCTTATGGTTGGTTTGCCAAACAACAAACTTGCATTCCTGAAAGAAAAGGGTTACTACACAGACCATTATTGTATTCATGGAAGAAACCTGCCTTTGGTTGCCACTGGAAGGTGCAGAACAAAATACCTCTATACAGTGGTAAGCTTAGCCAAGCAAATTTTTTTGCCCAAAGGATCGCTATAGCATCACTGTGGTTCAGACTGAAATATCTCAACAATTATTGGATGGATTGAAATTTTGTGCAATCATCATGGTCACAACAGGATGAAGCCAAATAACTGTGGTGATTTTCTGACTTTTTATTCATCATTCATCATCAGGACACCATTTAGCTCATATGTCCAATACTTTGGTTCATTTATCAACAGTTTTATTTTTGTTTCACAATGAGCATTACAGCCTCACAGAGCCGCTAGCGTAGCTGTAGACTCTTGGTGATCAAAGAGCCAATTAAGGCTCCTAGGGATCACATATTATCATGTCACAACCTGGCACATCTTTCACCTTTTAGCACACCCATTCCTCTTGATTGGCTCTTGATTTCGACACAGATGAAACAAAATAGATGATTACCAACAAGACGTGATTTTGTATTGTCCGTTATTGAACTTAGCTTACTGGCTCTTATTGCACCATGAACTGTGGGATCATCCTCTGTCAGTACATTTTGATTGCTTCATTTGTTCTTGGTATTATGAACACCAGTGTTGGTCATCTTAGTTTAAAAAAGTAATTAGTTACAGTTACAAATTACTTCTCCCCAAAAGTAATTGAGTTAGTAACTCAGTTACCATATTGTAAAAGTAATGAATTACTCAGCAAAGTAACTGACGTTATTTTTTATGTTCTATAACGCGATTACGTTCCATAACATCTTTAACGTCAAAGATGTTTATATTAACTCAAGAATAAAAACACTATATACAGTATTTTAGAACATTTGGTATTTATTTGAAGTCAATAGATTGCAGCCGGCCATATGATATGCATAGAAATAAAACTGCAATCAATGTGTTCAGCTCGGCCTTGGTCACCTGTTGCTGAACCGAAAAATGGAGCGTTGCTTGTTTTAACAGAGTGGCTCCGTCTCCTTCGCTGGAGCTCACGCTAGCTGCATTTGGGCTCGAGGTTATTATGGGGTTGGGTTAGCAGCAGCAACAAGTGTCGTGTTAGCGTGTGTTGATGTTGTGTGAGGTGCTTCATAAGATTCGAGTTGCTTGAGGCAGACGTGGATAAAGTCTTTTTTCTTGGGCATAGCGTGCGTGTTACATAAACATTCTTGTCTTTAATTTCAACGAGCGAGAAGTAGTGCCGGTACTTCCAGTTCGAGAACGCTACCTTTGAATTTCTCTGGCTCGTCGCCATTGTCACTGTCCTGTGTTTAGTGGTAGTCAGAGCGTGCAGTGAGACAGCGTGAGCAGGGCCCCCACCCACCCAGCCAATCATCATCGCATTTGCAACGGTGTCATCATTCCCCCCCGCCCCCCCCCCCTGCTCTCTCCAGGCAGCTGATGTGTAGCCAAAGCCTGACACCTCACGCTTCATTCAACCAAATTGTAGTAACGCGCCACTTTACATTCTCAGTAATGATAACGGCGTTGCAACGATGGGAAAAGTAATTAATTATATTACTCCGTTACTGAAAACATAATGCCGTTATACTTAAACGCTGTTACACTTAAACGCCGTTACTCCCGACACTGATGAACATGCATGCACAGTTCTTTGTTCGCTCTTGCTTTTTGTCAGTGTTTTTATAATTGCTGCATGCTAAATGTCATAATTTGACAGCTGGGTTTTAAGATCAACTGTGGAGTATTGATTGTGGACAATGGCTCCAAGGGAGTGTAATTTGTATAGGCTTTTTCTTCTCTCAGGAGGTTTTATTTACATCACGTGTAAGGCTGGCGTTTTAAAATAAATAATCTCTGACCAAGATATAGCAGTTCATATGGTGTTTTTGATTATCTGTGCATGCATATGCATGCACCTGCCCACCAACTTGTGTCACATGTAATGAGGCAGCATGCCTCCTTCATGACCCTCCCTGCCTTGTCATCTCCTCCAAAACCCTGACAAACATTAGGCTGACAGATGGTAGCAAAACATGTCAAATCCAATGATTAATATTTTTCCTCCCTATCCTTCTCACTCTGTCCATTGAGTCTCTAATCATGTTCTGTTTTGTGTCAGGCCTGTGTGTGAGTTTGTGTCTGTGTTCAGCACGTGTGTCACTTAACTACTCTATAGGGGTCTTCAAAATGTCCATCGGTCAAATATGATTGGTGGGTCACAAGATGAAAAGCAAATTGACCCAGAGATGGAATGTCAGTTTGCCTTTTAATAACGTGGCCCATCATTTACACCTGATTCACCTTCAGCGTCACTTTCAGCACAGGATACATTCACATTTAAATTTACTAAATGAAAAATGACTGCTCATTACAGTCGATATTGTATAAAGATTCTGTCTCAGTACCTAAGGTGAAATAGCAAAGATTGCATTACTGTTGTGGTGCAAATGGAACACAAGTGGATTTAATATGAATGACAATTTCTGTTGCACTAGCATTAGATGGTTTTCATTTTTTTTTTTAATCGACAAGCTGCATGAGCTGAATGTAGTGTTCCTGTTGTAACTATAAGGTGTTCAATTAAACCCTTTTTTTCATTCATAAACACTTCCAGTTACTCATTTGACATTTTTATTTGGTGTGAGTAACAACTAATGCATATTGTGTATAGCAATTAACCAATGTGGGGCAAATTATAAACATTTCTTTTGGAGATTTTATTCAGAACTTCTGATCAGCTTGTATACAAAGTGGTATAACAAATTATGCACACAGGTTTGAAAGAAACAATTTCCAGTTTCCTTTGCTTCCAATATTTCCTTTATAACTGTTTCCTTATTTAAATACTTTACCTTCACATTGTATTCACTCAATATAAGCCAAATGAGTTTGCATGGGCAGTTGCCTAGCAACTGCTTTTGCTTTCCTGAAAATAGTGCAACCTTCAATTAATTTAATGCTGTAAGACTTTTACCACTGTAACAGCATCTCTATGTCATATATGAGGGCTTTTAGCATGGGGGAGGAGATACATGTGCTCTTTCATTGTTCTGAAAAAAAAACAACACAAATCAGGGTTTTTTAAAATGCCATGGCATTATAGGCACTAGTACAAATGGAGAACCGCAAAAGAAATCAATTAATTGTGATGCATGCCACTAAATCCATCCATGTTCCTCAGGCCTTCTTGTATATTCTCTCTCCCTCACTCGCTGGGATGCCAGCCTTGTATTTAAAGGAATGATAAAGAGCAATGTAAAGATTATAGTCTCTTGATGTATACGCATGGGCTTTGACTTTCTGATGCCAGTCGCTTTCAAATGCCATCAAACAGTCAGGGCAGAAGCATGGTGTCTTGTAAGCTGAGAAATGTAGGAAAATGAGGAGCTCGGTTTGTTTTCTCTCCAACATACATACACTGTAACCTCAAACACACACATACAGTTTGGGCGATACCCTTTGTTTAAGTAAATAAGTATTCATTTTCCATTTCATTGATTGAACCCTCCACCCATTTGCTAATATCAGCAGGAGGTGCTGAATTTAATAAAAGCTAAGTAGATGCATCAGAAAATGATACATTTCACAAACCAGGACCCACTGATTAAAGACAGGGGTGGTACTACTATTTTTATGGTGGAGCATTGGTGGTAAATGTATACAAACATCCCTCCCTCCTCTTCTACTACATACTGTGTGTACAAGGCACGTGACCCCAAACTGAAGCACTTGGAAATTCCTCAGTTAGGATTGTGTGGAACCACTTATAAAGCTAGTCATTGCTGCAAAATAGCCTGCAACGGTAACATTTCTTGGAAAGAAACACAACAAGAGTTAGTTTTCAACAGCTCAGTATGGGACCATGTTTTTACTGCGTGTGTGTGTGTGTGTGTGTGTGTGTGTGTGTGTGTGTGTGTGTGTGTGTGTGTGTGTGTGTGTGTGTGTGTGTGTGTGTGTGTGCGTGTGTGTGTGTGCATGCGTGTGTGTGTCATCTTGTGTACTTTCGGCTGCCTCGTGTTTACTGTACAAGCTGTGTTCAAGATCAGCTTCCAGACTGACACACTGATGGCCGTTGCCCGCTATTACCCTAACAGCTTGAAATCTTCTGTCTTCTGTGGGCTGTTGATATGAGCAACTGTTTGTAGGTGGGTAGCAGTGCTCAGACCAATCAGTGAATGTTACTTATATTTTTGGCCACTCAAACAAAGGGGTCGATGACACAAAAATGTTTTAAAGACAAATGTATCATGAATGAGCACTGAACCGGAGACACTGATTGCGAGGCCACCTCTGGAGTGTTTGTGAGTCACAGATGAAGTCATTCAGTTCATTGAAGCCATGGTATTTATAATGTGGATTTTTCATCCAGAATTAGATATCCACCTTTTTAGGAAAGGACATAGACTCTCCTGTATTTACGATCATTTAGATTTGTGTAATACGTTGAGATAGAACTGAAACTAGGGCTACAAGTAGGGATTATTTTCATTATTGTATAACAGCACAGATAGTACTAATTAAATGATTTGGTTTAGGGGATTTAAATAGCACTAAGCTTTATGGCTGTACCAGCTACACCAGAAACAGCTCGCAACATACATTGTGAGCCTTTGGTTGCCAACAACAAGAAAGGATACAGGCTTTACCTGAAACCTCCGCAATCACCAGCTGGGTAGTGAGCTTGGTGATGGGTTAACAAGTAAATGCAGACAAAAACAAAAACAAAATACTTCAGGAATGAGGGTGATCATTTTTTTGTCCATCATGGTTCTCAACAAAAGAAGTGACGCTATTATCTGCAGCACGCTAACTTTCTTGTGTTCATATCTTCTTCCTCCTTCTCTTCTTGGTGTCTGACAAGGTCATATTAGAGAATACCTGCCCTCTCAAAGCTTGGCAACCAATCAGAACACATCTGGCAACTGGTGACCGTGAGCTTTAGATAAATGTTTTCATTTATCAATCATTTAAGCCTATAAAATGTCTAAAAACTTGCAAAAAAAATGGCAATCACAATTGCCAAGTTCTGTCAAAAACCCCAAAAAATTAAATTTGCAAATTTGTTTTAGAAGCGGCTGTGGCTCAGGTGGTAGCCTGAATTGCTCCTGATGCTGCTTGATAGCTGACAATTATTAATTTAATGAATTAGTCCATCAACAGCAAAACAATCAACAGCTCTTTGTAAGTGATTAGTGATTTTTATTTTTTATTAGAAAGCGACCGAACATTCTCTGGATCCAGAGAATTCTAAATTGTAAATATTTTCTTCTTTTCTTCGTCTAATGAAATGGTAAACTGAATATCTGTAGGGTTTGAACTGTTGGTCGGACAAAATAAGCATTTTTTACTACATTCTGAGATATGTTGAGCAATCGTGTGAAAATCATACGTGTTGTTATCCACTTCTTTCTGGAAACACACTGAGGCACCGTCGGTTAGACTGTTTTATACTGCTTGCAAAAGTGCTCTATAGCCCATAGGAGGCTGTTGGCCAGTAATGTTCTGTCATTGTAGAGTGTTGAGGATATTGTAGTCTCCTCTCTGGGCTGTTGTTCTGCTGGGCCAGGCAGTGTGTCTTACATGACACAGCTTGGTGAGGTATGTGAACAAGAGGAGCAAAGAGGAGAGGAAGAGATTTAGGGGAATAAAAGGACTGAGAGGAGACAGAGATGAGGTGAGGTCCAGGGTGAGGCCAAAGGTGCGTGAAGGAGACGGGAGAAGAGAAGCATGAAGTAAGAGATGGTGGGAGAGAAATAAAAGAGCATAGGTGGCATGCTTTGATATTCTCCTGGTGCCTGGTGGAACCAAGCATGTATTCGTGCTCCAGCTCTCTTGCCTGTTATTGGGTGATGAAACCCCAGTTGCAGTAAATTTAATTTAATCAGAAAAAAATTCCACACTGTCGAGCTGTGAAATTTCATAATAATTCTTGGTGTGTGTGTGTGTGTGTGTGTGCGCGTGTGTGTGTGTGTGTGCACGTGTGCGCGCGCACGTATGAGCATCAGTGTTTTTGTGTGTCAGCATTTGCATCTGTGTCTGCCTGCTCATGAATGCACATACGGAAAAAAAAGATATCATCTTGGGCTCAAGTCAATAATAATATGCAAAGTAGCGGTGGCTTTGCAGCTGCGGGGTTAACACGTCAGTATTGAAACCATTTATAATGTGTTTATCCATTTTCATAACCTTTTTGCATTTCACTTTAGCTGTACCTTTGTCAGGCTTTAATTTCACACTGAGGTAATTGTCACCTGAAGGAAAGTTTTTTATTTTTTTTATTTTTTTTTTAGCTTGAACAATTTTGTGCTTGACACAATGTGTTCACGTCCAAGTGGTTAATTTGAGATTTGTTACGTTCAGAGAGGGGGCTGATTTTAGGTTCAAGCAGTATCTGCTAGCCTATATTCAGAGACGCAGCTTGCTGCTTGGCTCACATCTCAGATTAGCAGTTGTTTTGAACAGCAGCATTTCCTGATGGTTTCAAAACTCCAGAGCAGGACCAACTGTGTTATATAAAAGAAAATTTAAAAAAAGCATTTCCAATTATGTGTTGTTTAGCCAATGGTGTGACATTATTAATTTCTCTAATACTTTGTTGACATTCCGCAGTACGAACAGAAATAGTTTCCTCTATGGGTTTGAAATAATGAATGGCCTTTCCCCCTCCCTACTTTTCCCCACTAAACTAAAAAAATATGGGTTTATAGATTTAATGTTGATGGCAGGTTGGTCTGGGTTTGATTGATGTTTGGAAGCTTACATGTCTCTGCTTAATTAAAAGTAATCACTTTACATATATTAACAGAAACTCATTAGCATCACTTATTGCAGCAGAAACCCCACTACTTTTTAAATAAATCTATATCAGTCTCAAGGGACTGATATATTCCTTCCATGGAAAATGTGTACACCTGCACTTGCCTGGACATTATGTCATTATTATTTCAGGTAAAACACTGATAAGTCTAAGCAGGATTAAAATCCTTCATCCTGCCTTTCAGGATTAAATTCCCTAATCCTGCCTTGCGTTATCAATGCCCCTTAATCGAGATATAAGTGTCTGCGTGTTTGAGGAGTGCAAGTTCAATCTGATTTCATGTTTGCCTTATTGGCCAGTAACCCTGCCCCATTTACCATAATTTACACATCTAAAAACTAAAATATTTATTATTTATTGCATAAAATATACATTGAGGAACAAACACAGAAATAGTTCAACTGTTTTATGAGGCTTATCATCTTGTCCCCAATTCAAAGAGGGCTATCCGCCCTTTTTTTTGGCAGAATTTGTATTTCGATTGTTCTGTTCTGTCCATGTCTTGTTTTGTAAATTGTGTTTACGTGAAGCATTTTACAGCCATGTGTCATGTAAACATCTTGATCAGAATAAACTGGCCCATGTCAAATTAAATCAAATAAATGTTTATTTGTCACATACAGAATCATACACAATACAACATGCAGTGTAATTATGTCATGCCAGCTCCAGAAACGACTATCAAATAGGAAAAATTGAATTTAAAAAATATGGAGTAAATCAAAATAAGTAAAAGTCAAAACATGTTTTACAAAAATAAAATTCAAGATAACAAGAACAAACAATGAAGTAGGATGCGTCAAGATAATTTTTATTCTATTTTGAAAGGATGATTGAAACCTTTCTAAAATCCATTCAAAGGAGGGAAACACTTAGCTTGCTTGCTGTTTTCAGAATATGTATACTCTCTTTGTGCTTGCTTGTCCATTTAAGTTAAATCAAAGACGTTCCCCTGGGTAGATGCACCACCCTCTTCCTTTGTTTGTCAAACTCTCTCTACCTCCAAATTGGTGCATCTTTCTCAGGGGAGCCATCTTGAAAATAAGTTGATGTTTGCTAATTTCAGGAAAGAATCGTGTTCAACAGCTTGGGTACATTGTTGTCTACAAGGACACATCAGGGTGGCATTCTTGGATTCGATATTCATGTTAAGAAAATCCAATGATTCCATATTGCAGAAAGGAACTGAAGTAGCTTCCTCTCTGAGCATTGTGAGGTTAGACTAGCATTGATTTACTGCTGCTATCAAGGGTTGATGAGAATATGACCTAACATATTAATGGAAAGCATAGCATGAATATATTCTGGAAAAGATAAATGCGGAAGGGAAAAAAAACTACTGGAGCTAAGTGCGTCATCATCATTTTTGACAAAGGGCCAGGATTAGGTTGTAGAGAATGATTATACTTTCCATGTTAATGATCCTGTTCGCCTCAAGTACACGAGTACTGTGGATTGTGGTGCACGCAGGTGTTTCCCTGGCATCTGTAAACAACTGCTTCAGGCAACACAGTACACATTACTTTGCATATTTCTATCATTTCTCCTCTCACTCTGGAATGTTAATGGATGTGATGTGTTTTTGTGATTCACATTAGAACATTACTTAAAGGAGAAATCTGGCGCAAAATGAACCTAGGGGTTAATAACACGTTCATGTATACAGGCGGGCGCCATCTTTGGTAAGCAGTCATGACCAGACGAACGCCGTGCAATCAGTAACCAGTAACATAGCTCAAGCACGGCATTCGTTGTTCGACTGGTCATGAGTTTTCCCAAGATGGCGCCCACCTGTATACATGAACGGTACTGTCTTTATAAACTATCTTTTTAATAAACCGTCTGTACACTCACAAAGTTCTCAATGCTTCGGTTTACATGTAGGGACCGTGGTGCTACCGTGGAAGTGTAGTGCTATTTTGAGCCTTGTTAGCGGTATAGAAATTGCGATTTCTCTTTACTTTACCCGTGCCCCGATGACTAGCTTTATAAGCTAATTAGCGGTTTGCGCTAAAACTGGTCACATTCCATTAGCATGACAACCCAGAGAACGGTCGACTCGGTACACGTTATTAACCCCTAGGTTCATTTTGCGCCGGATTTCTCCTTTTAAGAGTTTTACAAAACAGGATGTTTTACTAGCACGCCCTGTGAACGCATGCTACTCAAAAGCATACACACACGTAGTCACAAAAATATATGCAAATTATGCATATGATTATTTATCTTCCAATTGATAATCTAATACATAAACGTCAAGCCTGCATAGATTAATAGTTGAGCTCCCACCACACTCAGCTTGCTTGTTGTGCTACATTTGCTCCCCAGTGGTGTCAGTGTGTCAGAACAGCAAGCCGCACAGCTGTCACAGCTACCAGCACAATAACACACAAAGATTACATCAGTATCTTGCCTTTAATAGATTACTAGAAAGCAGGTTTATCTAGATAAGTTCACAAGCGCTTTTAATTGACTCATGTCACATAATCCAATTTACAAACTGTGGCTTCACGCCCATTATTGCTAATGAAGTGGTCTTTAAATTCAGGGAACTCAGATACCAGAAAAAATGGGGTTTTCATTGCTCCCCCATGTGTGGTTCCTGTGTTGCCATGGCCACACTAAGGGGTTGATTTACTAAGGATTTGCTATAGGATAGCTGTAGGATTATATGCTAACTAGTCAGATTGCAAATAAATGTCCATAAATCCAATTAGAAATCTTAGGAGAAGAAAAAATATGCCCCCAAAAACTTCAGAACTGAGAATTAAAGAAGAAAAAGGTATACTTAACCCGCAAGGGAACATTTCATTTTTTTTTCTCTGTTATATTCCAGGCATATCCAGCATATTCAAGTCAAGTCCCCACGGACTGAGCTTTATCACAAATATTACGTTTGCGTCAGTATTAAAGTAATCCAGTGATAGTTGTCTCTACGTAAATGGAAAACTGCTAATAGCTAATTCTGCAAGTTGTAGCCCACAGCGTAATCACAAAAAATCTCTCTCTCTCTCTCTCTCTCTCTCTCTCTCTCTCTCTCTCTCTCTCTCTCTCTATCTCTCTCTCTCTCATCATCCACCATAAATTCAACATGTTCAGATGTCGATGAGGGCTGATAATGCCAACAAGTGCCAGACATGCTTGGACAACCCAATGGTGCCTGATGGAACACTCTGTGCTTGTTGTGTCAAGGCCCTCAAATCACCTAGAATCAGGTCTTAATCAGGGCAGGGGACACATTGACTCAACTTCAATTTTGCCCATTTATATCATCAATATCAATTCTTTACTAAATTGAAAACATGGGGTTGATGCAAAATGTTGGTCCTGAAGGCGGCCGCAGCAAATAAACATAAACGTACATGAGACAGAAGACGCTGTCACAGCTTACTTTTCAAAAGCACCTTCAGAGACTCAGTTACATTATAATGGGTCACCCGTCTTAGCTAGACTGTATATGTCAAGCTCACTTAGATGTGGATGGTGATGAAGGTACTGCAGAGGAAGAGCTAGAAGAGAGCCTAGGTGCCTCAGCTATAGTTTTTTGACAGGATGTGCACAGGCCTTTGTGTGAGTGTGTATGTGTGTGTAATATGGCACAATCTTCCTGTGATCACCACAGCTGCAGTAGGCAGTCTTCACCTCATATCTCCAGGCTTTGTGAGACTCAGGAGAAATCATCCCCCCGCTCTGGCCTTCATCCTCTCCCACCTTCCTCCCTTTCCCACCTCCCTTTCCCTCAACACGTCCCTCGCCTTTATCTTCACCTCTTCTCTCCTTCTGTCTTTCCTTGATCCATGCCTTCCTACCTCCTTCCTTCCTGTTTTGTGTTACCACCCACTCAGACAGCCTTGGACTCCCCCTGATCCATCTGATCTCCTCACAAGTCTCATTTACCCACACATTCAAAACGCTTCAACCACCTCTTTGCTAACGCCCCTATTTTCTCTCTTCCCCCCCTTTCCGTTTCCCATTCTCAACTTTTCAACTTCCCTGATCCCCTGCTCAGCGCCACAGTATTTCCCCAGGCTTACACCCCTATGAATCAGTACTGAGGGCAGTGCTGATTCATCACTAGGCCTCAGCCCTGCAGTTACCTTCCCTCTAGCAACTAAAATATATATGAAACAGTCATGACCTTTCTTGCTTCTTCAAGGAACAGGCTTGTAGACATGAACATGAGCTATGTCAGAGATAGATGTTGGTGTCAGAGCAGTGTAGGCAACAGTGCTTCCTGTTTAATGGGAACATTTGCCCTTATTTAAAATGTATTTTGCTGGATTCAGGTTCAAACGGATATAGACAACTATGCCACCCGACCAATGTGTTTTGTGAGTGTGTATACATGGGTTGGGTTGTTAAATTGTGCGTAGGGCTAGGTATCGTTGAAACAAGTTCGGTACCGATACCAATACTGTGACTTTGATACCGGTTCCTCTTTCAATACCAATTTCATAAAATCCTTTTCAGCAAAAAGAAAGTACAACATATAACATACGCAACACAAATCTTTTTATTTATTTTTCAGCTCCTACTACTCTAGTCCCGTCTCTGTGCTTCCGTAGAGTTTTTCCTGCCTGCCTCTAAGATGTGTAATGTTAGACAGCCAATCACCAGCATTATTAGATCTTGGTACAAGCTGCATGCTTATTGGCTCACTGACGCTGAAGAGATTTGCTCTCTAGGTATTGAAATTTAGTATTGAATGACGAGGCATTTTTCGATACTCGATACTAAGGAGGCCACTCGGTCGGTGCCTAAAATGTATTGAATTCAGTACCCAGCCCTAGTTGTGTGTATATTTGTTTTAACCTGAACATTTTCGCTTTCACTTGGATTTGTTCAAAACACCATTGAAGCTTTTAAAATCAAGGCACTGGTAGTGGTTTTGTATGTGAAGGCAGCAAGGAGGCATCTTGAGTACACAGCCATGGAGGACACTGATTGACTGCAGTTTGCATGTCATTGGACTTGGTAGCGTTAGCCTGTGTTTGCCACGGCTAAGGGTTTGAAATATTATCGGTGGAGAGGTTGACAAAGACGCCCATACCAGTTCCATTAAATGGAGAAAATAAGCCAGTCCCGGTGTTGGATCAAGGTTACTGTGTTACTGTGGCATGGGCCTTTGCAATGTATATATTATAAAACATACCTTTTCCAGAATAACCTTTTCTCAGAGGTAATAAAAAAAAAAACTGCAGTTACAGCATATTCCAAGGTCAGAGCATAACACATTGAATAGTCATAAAAGATGAAATGACAACGGGTCTTGATTATTGTTATCTGCAGTCCTTCAGTATGCCCTCCTTTGTGGCAACAGACTTCCAATGTGTTTTATGTCCCTCAAATAGGACTATAAATCTCTTAAAATGTGTGAAACCGAGGCAACCTTAAAAATCTTTTCTCTTCTTTGGAGCTACACTGACACTACCATTGCCCAACATCATTGACTGCAGCATACATACAGCTGTAATTAAGCAGATTATTCCTGTTTTATTGACAATAAACTATAGCAACCATAGATCACATATTCTCATGAAATGAATCACTGTGAAAATGATTGAACATTACCAGAGGCTAAGATTATCTCCATAGCCGCCATAGTATATTGCTGCTAAGTTCCGTACCCCTTACAGAGGCCTACTTCCTTAATCAAAAGATGAATATTCTTTGTGGTTAAAGTGGGCCATAAAAGTGGTAAAACCGAAGTTGCTTATATTGTTGTGTGTGTATAAATGTGTAGGTGTGTATTTGCATATTTCTGTCTGTTTCTAAATGTGTAAATGCACAGACCGATGAGGTTTTCAGAGTAAAAATCATGCAGGCTTGGCAGCAGGCAGTGGATTCTCTTCATCAGAAAACTAGGTAGTTAGACCTACTGTATATTTCATATACTGTATGTCCAGTGAGGTAGAGAACGAGGGGACTATTTCTCTTAAACACCAATGGAAGCTTTAAAGTGATCATGTTATGCTTTTTGGCTTTTCCCCTTTCCTTTATTGTGTTATATATCTTTTTGTGCATGTTATAGGTTTACAAAGTGAAAAAGCCCAAAGTCCACCCAAAAAGGACTTCCCATCTCCAACAGAAAACACTGTTCACAAACTGCTCCAAACAGCTCTGTTGTAGTCCAGCCTTTACTTCCGTGACGAATGTGCGTCACTTTGTCACGTTATAATGCTCGCCTAGCTGCTAGCATGGCACGCCCTCATGCTCTGCTTCTGATTAGCTAGCAGTGCTTACTGCGCATGTACGACTCCCAACAAAGATGGTACAGAAGTGAGATGCCTCACTCGGTAGCTAAAACAGAGAGCTCAACACACAGGGTGAAAAGAGGAGCTGCAGCAATGTGCAGTACAACAAATATATAGTGTTTTCGGAAAATTAAACCGCATAAACCTATTCTGGTACAACCTCTAAATACAATTATGAACCTGAAAATGAGCATAATATGAGCACTTTAAAATCTTAGGTTGTCTTTTGATGCTTAAAGCCACAATAAAACCAATGTGACCAACTGACACAGGTGTTTTCACTTATGTCGGCTCATAAGACCTCTTCTCAAGACTGTGGGCGTGTACAAACTGCACTTGACTGAGATCTCCCTCGCTCTTTTTTTAGCACATGTCAGGGCAGTGTAATTGACACCTATTGACCCTATTTTTCTAAAAAGCAAAACTGCTTCTTCTATCTCATTGATCAACTCAGAATCTGAATGTGTAAATATTTCACATTTCAAAAGTTTAACTACTAGATACAAGCTTTCTCCTACTGAAAAGTTCATACTCATTTGTGTGGAGAGGGACCTTCATTCAGTTACATATCTCATTTCAATAGTATTACATAAAAATTCCACCGAGTGTGTATCCTCATGTGTCCTTGTGTAAAAGTGAGAACTAACAGACAAAGAGAGGAAGAAAGGTAACTTGGAAATAAAAGCTCTCCAAAAACCCAAAAGCACTGTTTTTCTGCGTTGGCACAATCGCTAACCTCACCGATTGTGCTTCTTCAATATGATTGAATGCACTTCTGCACACCATCTGTTTCATTGTAGGATTGGGAATCATATCTAGGTTGCACTGGAGATCACAGAAAACAAGAAACCCATGCTGGTATGCTTTATCTCTTTGCTCTCCCCTCTGCCTAACATACCACTTAATTAGTGTACTTGGTAGGCAGAAAGAAGACACGAAGCAAAATACCTTTCATAATTACAATGCATTTTAAAAGCTTGTTGATTGTCTTTTGTTTTTCCACCTTGCTGGATGTTTTTCATCTTGTCTTTCGCCTGTCAATCACCGTACCTGGCTTCTGTTGCACCTGCTGAATTGTTCGAACACTGTACAAAAAGGAAAGGAGCAAGTGCAAAAGCAGAAAAAGCAAAACAAATATTTAAAGGCAGAACGAGTAGGATTTTCCTAAAAAATCACTCTATGGACTCATACAAAAACATTCCCTCTCAATCACATCTCTATGGTGTGTGTGGCGTGTGTGTGTCTCAGAGACCCTGCCCCCCCGCCTGTATTTTCTCTTCTCTTTTCATTTTCCTGTCAACTGACACTTCTAGGCATCAGCCTTTATGCGCTGGATGTGCAGCCCTCAGCCACAGCGTGCAGGGTGTGAGGACTCTGTAAAAACGTAGCGAATGGGTGCCAGATCGTAAGCATGCATTCAATAGGAAGCTACAAAAATGGCAGAAACAACGCCAAACAAAATGCAAATATAGTGAGGCAAAATGCCAAGCGAAGTGTTCCAGGTTTCAGGACCTAAATACGGGGTGCCTTTCCACCACTGAAATTGCTCCTATGTGGCATTTTGATAAAAGAAAATATTATGCTGGACCTTGGAAATTTGACCATTTTAAAGGCATTATTTTTGTCAAGGTGCTAACATGATTCGTTCTAGTTTTTGTGTATTGTTTAGCCTTATCCACCTTACTTTGTGCTTTCGGTTAATAAGTCTTGTACCTTCAGGCCACTTTTCGTTAGAACTGTTATTGTATATAGAATTATATTTTAGCTGAGCAGCTATTTCCATCACAAAACACAAGCTCGCAAACACACTCCAAAACAAGCTGTTTTTATTATTCAGTCATGCCTGAACAACGTCTCAACCGACTTTGGAAGGAAGATAGAAGATTTTCCAGATTAATTTAAAGTAGAAAAATTCACATCAGTAAGGCATTACTCAAATAATTTTCTCAAAATCTCATGGTAACTTGAGCCTTGTTCAGGAAATGCATTCTTCAGTGGAATGTGACTGTTATTTATGAGTATCGCAAGATATTATTGGAAATTAGTTCAGTTCTGTTTCAGAGGTCTTTTTATTTCATGGTGGCATTTTTTTATGACTTCATTTCTTGAGAGACTTATTGACACTAATCCGTGCTCCCTCACCCTTCAACCAAACACATGCCCCTAGTCTTACCCGTATGTACGTGATTTACCTACGCTCCACCTCCAGACAACGTTGTTTTCCTACTTGGAAAAAACGATTCAGGCACAGCTGTTTAAGAGGCATGGGACTCACTGATATTGTGCCAGACTGAGAAAATGATTAATAACCATACCAACCAGTTATTGTCCACTTCACACTGGCATTTGGCATAGTATCTTGTGCATATATAAATACGAGTGTGCTTATAGGAACTCATTTTATTTGTCCTGCACGTGACCTTGTGCTTTCTGTTGCATTGCAAAATCTATCAGAATCAGCAGCCCTCACAACCACTTGAGCTGCTTTAGTATCTGAAAAAGAAGTTGGCTTTCACAATAGCTTTTATTGATCTGTACAAGCTTCTTGAATAATTTCAGAGTTGGTTGGGTTTAGGACAGATACTGAGCTGCTGCTGCTAAAGCACTGTTTGCTGTCTCTGGCGCTCGCCTCCATTATCCACCACCCTGCAGGTACAAGCCATTTCTCTCTCCGACTGTGCACTGCCACAGAGGCAGGTTGAATCTGTGATTGTTTCCAGCCAGGCTTTCTATGATGGACGACTAGCATGGCTGTTTAATATGATGCCTACACACCATAGATACCTTTTAGAACAGTGTGCGGATACGCTCTTACTGCTTGGGCTGGTTTCCATCTGACATTAAACTTAGTGATCGGTGGTGTACTGAGCGGGTTCAATTTAATGTTGGACATTAAATTGACTGATATTGCAAGAGACATGTACAGTAACATACTGTATAGCATATAGTCACAGAACATGTCTACATCTGGAATGTGTCTGATAATGGCTGTTAAAGCAACACCAAAGCACTTTTCCTCTTCGGTCCCCCTACAGGTTGGAAGCAGAATTGTCCATTACCGTTGTCTCATTTGAACTACAGATCCGCCACCCGATCTGGCAAACTTGCATAGTGCGGTTATGGCCGATAGAGGGCTGCAAAGCGAACGCAGAAGTGGCGTTCACCCTGTTACTAGTTGATGAACCACTGAAATGATTTTGGAAACATTATTTTAAGGTACAAAAGAATGTTTGGAGTTGCTTTAAGGCACTTTCAGCAGACCTGGCTGCAGCAGCCGCTGTTGATGTCTCGCTTGCCGACACACATACCGTATTAGTTAGGGTGCACTTTATTGGCTCGACTCCAAATTGATTAATTGAGCTAATTTTTTGTTTAGGTACAGTAGATATGGCATATTTTTGCTAACATTCTGAAAAAAACTAACTCTTACCTTTCCCTCTCCTGCAGCACATTAAAAATGTTACCTCTGAAACATGAATTCCCTGTAGGCATTAGTGTTGGATCTTATAAGAAGAATCAGGCATTCTGCCACTGGCTCATGTTATTACAGTTTCAGCTGCAGCTACACAGTAATTAGTTGTGGGTCCAAGTGCCAAGATGAACAGCCTTTAGTTAATTACATAAGATACTTGACCCACATCAGCATCATGGTTTAAACCTTTGAATTAATTATTGAACAACTGCATTCAAAACCTTCCTGATCCCATAAGCAAACTGACTGCCGCAATGACCATCATCCTTCATTTCTTTCATGCAAGACTTAGCAAACCCATTTCATGCATCTCTGTTCATCGCTTCATGATTGGTCGCTCTATAACAAACATCAAATACCAATATTGAACTAGAGGAAATGGATTATGTGGCTGCGACGATAATAAGTATCATATTTTATAGTGCTCTACACCGCATAAACCAGACAATGGCCGCAAGTTTGAGGGGAGCTACATTATTTTGTTCATAATATTGTGGTATATAAGAATATTATGAATGTTTTAATTCATATTGTAATACATAAGAATATTTTAAAGTCAGTCAACAACAAACAAAAGCTCCATATGCTGAACATGAGAAGTGGTTAGCCAGCCGGTGGTTGAGTGTGAGCAAGGTGGCCTGTCAGCCATCTGATATTAATGGGTGTAATTTTGATGTGTATGTAATGGGGAAGTGCTGTGGTAAGAGCAGTGTGTCATGTATGGCTGTGGCTTTACTCAGCAACGAGAACAACCCAAGAGCCCATAGTTATGCCTACAATTGTGGCATTAGAAGGAGTTCTGGCTTGTACATCATTAGGGGAAGAGCACAGGGGGCCTCGGGGGCTTTCAGGACAGGTGTGGGGAGAGACAGACTGACGGATAGAGAGGGAAAGAGATTAGCATGGGGATGAAAGCACACTGTAGCTATTTAACTACACAAAACACAGACACTGCCATACCAAAGCAGAGACATGCAGTACACACCAAAGAGCACCCATGCAATAGAAACAAACATGTCTGTTCTGTATGTGTGTCTTATGATTACATTGATGGCATTGATGAACAGCTGTGTCCCATTTCCTGCGGTGTATATACCTGAACTGTGTGTATATTTATGTATGAGTTTACCGTGGAAACATTAACAAAAAAGAACGGTCAAAAATGTCACTATGCTAATTTTTCAGTATTGATGGACACTATTTTCCCGCAATGCAGTGCTGATAGGAAACGGAGGAGCTAATCACAGAAAGAGAACAACATTTTGTCAGTATACAGTATATAACGTTTTTATCTTTTTTACAATTTCTTGTAATAAGATAAGATAAAACTTTATTGTCTGTTCACGCAGAAAATTGTCTTTCATCGTCTGCTCCAACAGTCAACAGCTAACAATAAAAAAGCCCCTGAGCAGTAGCGTGCATTGTAGGTATATGAAGCACAATTATGACACTTTCTACTAGGAAAGAAGATTTCTATTAATAGAGCTTTTTTTTAGAGGTTCTTTTTTTAAAATTGTTTATCTTTGTTTCTCCAGGGGCTGTTATTGAGCACCACTTGTCCCTCCCTTATTTCCACCACAGGATGTGTCCTTGAGCAAGGCATTTAACTGCCTCAACTGCAGCTGCTCAGGAGCAAGAAGAACAACCTGTGATGGTACTGGGCAGCCGTCAGCGTGGTATATAGCTAAAGCAAATGAAGGTTAAAAAACAACTCCCAAGATCAACTTAGTTCATTTTCTGTTTAATGCCTGTGGGTATGCAACTTCATTTCCTTGAAAGGCTAAGGGCTAAGGTCACTATAGTTTTTCCACTGGAACATTATTTGTTGAAGGATAGCTGAGACACATCTGGAAGTTCTGCAGGTTCACTTTCTACAAGGGACAGCGTTTCCATCAGCAGCCTAATGTGAGTTTAAAATCTCCTTGGGCAACACTTAACCACCTGTCTGCGTACCATTTGTAAGTCATGAATAAGACCATTAAGAAAATGCTAGCACAAATAGTAGATGATTATAAGGAAAAATATCCTGTATAAGCTGTCAATTATTTTACTTACATGAGCTGTCTACACGTTTCCTCATAAGCAACTATTAATTAATGAATAATAGTCAATGGAATGACGGCTGCATTTGTGTACTAAAACTAAGCACAGACAAAACACCAGTGCAACCTTTGCAGTTTGACCCTTACAGCGGTTTAACCAAAAGTGCCAGCTGATTGCGAGGGACATTGATTTTGATATCAAGTTTGTTTCACTCCAATGTGTTTTGCCAACTGGGAGCCATATCTGTATCTGTCGAGGAACTGGTTTTCAGGCTACACTGCCTGTCTGCTTATGGCTTGAATTTCTGCTTCTCTCTCTGCCTCCCTTTCTGTTGCCCTTAGTGTTGCAGTGTTGTACAGTATGATTGAGAGTGTATATCCCCCTGGAGCATTCTGTAGGTCTAAGTCATGATTTAGTACAGAGTGTGAACACACACACACACACACACACACACACACACACACACACACACCAAGTTTGACCTGTGTGCGTACAGACATTTAAACACTCATATACGTAACAGACAAAATGTGTAGTATAGCACTGGGGCACATTGGGAGTAGTAGACACTTGAGAGGAGATAGACGAGCATTTGTTCCACATCCATTCATCTTTGATACAGCCTTGTGCTTACCCCCTTATTTTTTTCTTCCTTTTTATTTCTTCTCTTACGCTGTATGAAATAACACTGATTTGTGCCTCTCCACAGGCCACTTGTGGGGTTACCCTGCCTGTGTAATTTCGCAGGGTACTCTGGGAAATTCAAAACACTGCACCAATCAGACACAATTGTAGGTGTGATCTCAAGAAGTCATCATAGTTGATTGCACTTTTGGTTTATTGAATGCTTAAATGCATACATATTACACAGTAAAATGTACCTGGACTATATAAGTTATTAGCATTGTGTTATTTAAAGACTGATTTTGATTATGAAGTAATATGCCTTATGCAAGTGCTTATGTGTATGTTTTTCACATTGTGTGTGTTACTTAACCTTATGAGTCCGATCGTTTGTTACACAGAATCATCTGCCACATCCGCCATTGTTGTTTTAAACAAAAAGTCACGGCCGTCACTAACACCTGAACGCCACACGTAGCTGCCAGTAGCTCCTCACCGGACGCTGATTGGTTCGCTTTGCTGCTGTTCGGACACAAACGCTTGTAGTTGAACCCTGACAAGATGGATTTTCGTGTGATATGTGATCCCGCAATTGTTGTGTAATCTTGTGATATCGAGAGAATCCAGCTGCCGTGCAAGGTAATGTGTTACTTGGGCAAGTGTTCTTTTTCTCCGTATCTCACATCAGTATCTGAAGTGTTTTGTGTGTTTTACATAAAATAAGCTACATAAGTTCATTGTTGGGAGATTTGAATAAAACACCTTTTCATGAGTGTTGCATAAACACATCTAAGAACAGAACCCCGGGATGCTACTTTCAAATCTTGCTAGCTTTTCAACATCACCAACTCTGCCTTTAAGTATTTATTAACTATTAGCAAGCTATTGTAATAATCAGTTGTAAGATTATAATAACCATCCAAATTATGTTTATTGATGGTTTCTTAAAGGTCTATAAATCATTTGGTAATCATTAACAAATACTTCATATACTATATAAAATGTTATGATGTATGAAACAAGCATTACTAATAACAAGTAAACATTTGTAATTATTTCATTGTTAGTAAAATAACTGTTAACTTAAGTTTAATTAACTATCAATTTACCATTTATTAGTGATGGTTATTATAAAGTGTTGCCATGTACTCTACATGCTGTATTTTAAGGAACAGAGTCAGTGTTGGAAGATTATTAAGCCATTGCAAACTCAAGAGTCCTAGCTTTACACAATAGATACATATTATATTAATAATTAATAATATCTGCTGTTTAAAAAAAAGTGATCAAGGATCACACAAAATGAATAAAGCTGGTGGCAAAGTGGAAGAATTTAGAGGTGTTATTTGTCAGGGTGATAGCATAATAAATTACAAGCTGTTATGTGGGGAACTTTGGACAGCAAGGCTTTTTAGGTACAACAAAAGGAAAAGTCTGTTAGCAATTAGGAAACATAACAGTGTACTGATTTGTATTAACACCATCTAATTTAATTTTAGGCGTTGGTAGAAGTGGAGTGCGAAAGTATGTGGAGGCTGGGCAGAGCAAGGTTACATCTGTACGCTTTCCCTCGTGGAGATGGGCATCGATTAGCAATTTGTCACCTGCCCAAGTCACTCCCATCTGCTTGTGGTAATACGCTAGCAAAGGGGAGGGGATGTGTTCATACTGTGAGTTGTATGGTCTGTATTTTGGGTTTGTTATTATAAATCAAAATAAAAACTGTTAATCATGAAAAAAAGAATAAGCTAGCAAAGGAAAATGCTCTTGATAGCCTGCTCCTGGCGTCTTTGCCTCTCTCTAGTCTCGTTTTGTTTCCTTTCCTCACACTCCTCATGTGCGGTAGGTGTCTTGAGTTATCTGTTCTTGCAGACTGTATGAGGACAGAGCTGGGATCAGTGTGATCATATGTTGCACATACAGACGTGACAACATATGCTCATAACTACATGACTGATGATGGACGTGCAATATGATAAAAATGTTGGCAGGCCAGAGTTTGCAGTTATTCGTCTACTAAGAGCAACACTGGCAGTGTTTAAGTAGCCTGAGGCCACTGCTCACTTTGACACTGAGATTATTGAAGACGGGACTTTTTAACTTGCAATTAACACAAATATCTGAGTTCATCATTTAATTAGAACTTCAAATTACCATCCTTTAGGGATGAAGACACTTTACTCTTCTGTCATGATAATGTGTGGCCATTTATTATTACTAATCCCCTCCCTAACTTCCAAAACACAGCCTGCTGATTTCTTTTAATACTGGTTATCAAAATGTTAAATATTGATTGGCCGGGCTCACATGAGATCATCCTTGACTAGGCTTTTTCTTCTGTCCCACTGTCATTATAGACGGTCATATTGGTGGTCCCTGATGTCAGACACACGCACATAACGTACACAGAAATCCCCAAACAATAAGCAACAAAAACCAAGAACATCCTACAAATGACAAACAAACAAAACAAGATGAACAGGAATTAACTTCAAATACCGGTCCTAGTATCTTCACAATAAAATACAGAGGTCCTGCCTGTCATATTTTAATTGGTCATCTTACCACAGAGATGAGCCCAGCCTGACCTTTAAAACCTCCTCTGGACTTTGACTGCTTGATGTTTAGTGGAAGGCTATTCCATAGTATGGTCCCTGTATAAAAAAAAAATAAAAAAAAAAAAACAAGCTTCTGGCAACACTGCACCTTGCATAAGCGCACACTAGCCCTGGTGTAGTGACCATGCTTTGTGTATGTACCATGGCTATTCGTGAGCCTATTGTACATGTTGTTGAGTTTCAGCTGTTCCACCATGAGCTGTACTGGCAACAGGCGCACCTTCTTAAATTCTTTACCTCCTACATGCGTTCTGGGAGGTACATCTAGAAGGTTATAACCTGTGTTTTCAGATTGGTCAATCAATTGCTTTGCCCAGTATTAATGCAACACTATGTAACTTTTAGATGCAGCTGTAGTTCCAGTGAGACAACCTGTAGGGGGACCGAAGCGGCGGGTAGCGCGAGCTGTAGTTCCAGTGAGACAGCCTGTAGGGGGACCAAAGCGGGAAAAGTTACATAGTGGTGCTTTAATATGTTTCTCCATCTCTCTCTGTAAGTCGGCAGTGATGATGTGACTGCAGCAGGTTTGCAACCCAGAGCTGCAGGATGGCAGGGCTGATTCAGCTACTGTAACAAAGACAAGCATGTATAGTGACAGGCCGAACAACAGGTGTCTGTGCTTCAGATGAAGACACTGGGGACACGTGTAACCACATCGTTATACAACATTTATTAGCCCAGTAAAGAAATGGAAGGGCAGACCATTATTTTTAAATCATGCGTGGTAACACTAGTTATTTCATATGTGTGTTCTTGACTGCTTGCTTCTCCTTTTGCTAGAGCTCAAAAGTTTACCCAGGAAATATTTTTGTGTTTTGTTACTCTCAACCTGTAGCCTTTAATGTTGAACAAAAAGTTTTTACTTCTGCGAGAGTGGGGCATCCAAAGGAGGAAACCATATATTGTACAGTTAAATTGTTAAGGAAAATAAAAACTGTGTTTACTGCTGGGAGATGTTGGTGAGCATCGTGCTAGTTGTGACAGTCCAGTTCATTCCAGAGCAGAAACTCTCAGGTCATTTCAGAGAACTGAACAATGGAGCTGTAAGATTTTCCATATACAAATACCTTCTCACGTTCTCCTTTGTTGAGTTCATTATTTTTTTCTCATGTCTAGACATTTCAAACAGATGTTCTCTTTGAACTCAATGCAAACATTCACCCAAGAAGTATACATACCTCATGCATATTCATTTTCTGCAGCTTCCGACTGCCACTCAAACCTCCTTGAACATTGGTC
>CM042430.1:19361936-19436936 GCA_023631565.1 Gymnocephalus cernua
GGTAGTCTTAAGTACCCACAGGATCTGCCTTATTGCCTATCACAGCCAGTGAGCCACCAAATGTTACCAACTAAATAAACGGTGTGACATTGAAGTAAACTCTTATTTCACAAGGTATTCACATTGCTGGACTTGGGGATTTGATTATATTTTGCAAGGGTGGGCCATTAATCCTGAAATTATTTCCAATGCCAGAATAAAACAGCCAAATATAAATCTGTAATACTAAAAGTCAATATGCTTTTATTTTATTCCTTTTTTGGTTAAATAAGTTCAGTAAAGCCTGTGGTAATCTTTTCAGGGTGTAAGGAGTGTTACAGACATTATAGAATGATAATCATAGACTCGCACTGTTGCCACTGGCTCATATGGTTTCACACTCACTTACTGTACCTGCAGACACTTTCCTGGGAGTTGCTTAGAAAGGGCAGTGCTCCCTCATCTAGAACTTCAGATCTAAATGGGTAGTTGTGAACCAAAAAGCTTGATGATGTTATATCAAAAAAATATACCTTCCAATGGAACTATTTGTCACGGCAGACATTATCTGGGACTATAGGATGCTACTGTAGCCGTAGATCTATTCTCTGATGAAGTATTTGGTCCATGTATTTCATGGATTCTACCGTTAATGGACTTGTCTGACGTATATTTTGCCCTGACAGACAAGTGATTCAAGTGACACATGGCCATGTTGTATATGGCGTAATACCTTACATCAATGGGTTTTCTGCAAAGCGTATGACGTCATCTGTGTTACCAATCTGCTGCAGAGAAAAACTGTGTTATAGCACATTGGATACAAGTCAGAAGGGATACACTAAAACCTCTAAGGCCATAATTACATTAAATTAAACAAAAGAACAGTTCCTCAGAAACCACTACTTCAGAACTTCTGAAATAACCAAGCAGTTACCGGCACAGAACAGTTGAGTGGACGGCCTCCTTAATAAAATGATATCGTGGCTACATTTGCACCTCTGTTGGCTTTGTGCCTGTACAAAAATAGAAGCCCTAGTCTATTGAGTCTGGCTGCGCTAATCTTGCTGTCTGCCATCTTCACAGGTGTACTGTCTGACATTTGGATGCTTTGTCCTCCATGCATCTAACAAATCAAATTGGCTCACTATATTTGGAAGGATGAGTCTAAAGAGACTCTTTGTTTGTCCTGTCCAAGGTAATGTCCTAATACAGTTCCAGTTTCCTCCCAGTGTAACACTGTCTCTGGTTGCAATGACCTATAGTCGCTGACCTCTCTCAACTTCTTTCAAAAACTGTCTATTCTCTGCAACATAAACACTGACAACACAGAAGACACTGTCCTCTGTGTCTGCTTACCAGAACCACCCACTCCTTCGCTACCTTTAATAAAGACTAATTATAGCAACGCCTTACCTTAATAAAAAGAGAACAGGACCTGTATTTATCAAGCATCTAAGAATAATCGTGATCAGTCAAAATAGGACTAAAAATACCATGACTAGGCTAAATGTTTTACTGTTTACACACTCATGAGTCGTGTTGTGAAATAAATGATGGCGTGCTGTGGTTTTTCTTAGTATTTATGGTGTACAATCAACACATTCAAAAGACTGCCAGACTGAACCACATGTCATTTGATGCAATATAAATCCAGAAGTGTTAGATCTGTGACATTGTACTGTAATTGCACAAACCTTTTTTTACTTAAACTGATAATAATGACACGCAATTTCTTATCATTTTAATCCTCCGATGCTTTGGACGCCTGGAAATAGTGACATGAAGAGCAAAGCGCATGATCTGATACCCGTGTTAAATTTAGAAACGGAGCTCAACCATAACAGTTGTCCTACTGCCTTGGGCCCATTTGGAGCACTCTCAAGTCTGTTTCCCCCTATTGGTCAACCACTCTTACTATAAAAAAGGAAAATATATACTTTATGCAATTTTCCGCCCGTGTCAATAAGAGGCTGCTGTCACATTGATTTACTCAGATAGAAGCAATGAAACAGGTGGCATAGAGTAGAATAAAAAAGCAAAGCCAAAAAAATGACACATCAACATCACTCAATAACCTATAACAGAAGAGCAGATACTGAGAGGGAATAACTCAAAAAGAAGTACATGGAAAAACAGGGCACAGAGGACACCGTGCTTCAGAGTATGAACGTAGCAAACAGAGCCAAAAACAGCCTTATTCATACATAACTGACAGACACATATGACAGCTTGTCATAGGCTGCCTGCGCCCTAGCAATAAGAAAGACAGTACAGGTTAAAAGCTTGGGAAAAGTGCATGTGCTAAATGCTTGAAAGAATTTCATTTTTACTCGATATACACACTAGGACAATGGAGGCTTTAAAGATTGGAGAAGCAGCTTGCAATCGGAAAGTTACTAGTTTGATCCCTGTGATGCCAGCAAAAATCTGGGTAGATGAAGTGAAAGAGCAATGCTTGCCAATCCCAAATTACCACTGCTGTGGTGCCCTTAAGCAGTGGTGGAAGAAGTACTCAGATCTTTTACTTAAGTAATAAATAAAGGCCTAAAATGCCCAAAAAAGTATCTTATAAAAAATACCAAAATCAAAAATACTCTTAATGCAGAATAGCCAATTTCAGAAATATATATATATTATACCACTGCATTATAATTAGAGATGCATTAGTGTGTACGCATCACTTATGTTGCAGCTGGTAAAGGTGGAGCCAATTTTGATAGCTTTATATACTGCTGGGTAGTTTAATAGATAATATATGATCATTTATTTGATTTCTATTTATAATATAATAATATATAACGGATTTGAATCTGCAAAGTAACTAATGGTATTAAATTGTAGTGGAGTAAAGCGTACAATATTTCCCTTTTAGATGTTGTGTATTCAAAGTATAGTACCTCAAAATGATAGTTAAGTACATCACATATATATGTGTGTGTGTGTGTGTGTGTACTTGGTTACATTCCACCATGTCCCTTAAGCAAGATAAGTGACCAACAGATGAAGAGAAGAAGGCTCTGGACACTTAAAGAGATATTTTGCTGATTTAAATCCAGTTCTGTGTTATGACAGTGGCAGTCATCAAAACTGTTTTGGGCCTCAGATTCACTTAGCAGCAGTTTCACACTCTCACTAACAGATTCCCAGCATGCAACATAAGAGACAGACAGACAGACAGAGCAAGAGAGACATAGAGAGAAAGTACTGTATGTCTGCAGGTTTAACCATCTGCTGTGAAGCTTTGGCTTTTGGGTGTCCCTCTTCGTGTTGGTTGATGTATAAATGGTGTGCTCTGCTTTGTATATTTTCCAGGTGGCTGTGACAGGGGCACCCCCGGGGCAGGACCCATGAGGAGTCATAGAAGATGCTCACAGCCTGGGCGCTTCTGCTCTTCTTAGCCATGTGGGTGAGAAGCACCTCTGGTGGCCCGCTCTCCTTCAGAATAGGTAAATTTGTACTATTAAACTGCAATATTGTACAATCTAGTAGCAGTTGAAAAAATGCTACAGACACATGTTGACCCTGGACGTCTTTTTTATTAGTTCAGAGACATTACAACTCACACTTACATGATATTTATTTAGTACATGCATAAAAGGAGTTTCTTCTCCACATTAAATGAAAAATCTCTGAATGATCAAATAGCTGTTGAAATGTTAGCTCAAATTGATAGCACTTTCTATTTTCACAGTCTCTAATGGGAAAATTGGCTGAAGAAATTCAATCAAAAGTGTTGAGAAATACCCATGTTTCCCCAGTTACACATGGCTTGATGTATCAACTGGCTAAAAACCTCTTGTGTTGATTTTAAACAGTCCTAATTGGCTCTGAAATACACTAGACCCAGCCTAGACACACACAAAAGAATCACATTTCTTCTAAGTAGTGTTGCAGAGAGAATGCCATACAGTATCTGTGTAGAGAAGAGTTTAATCATTCTGGGCTATACCACAATACACCATAGACATCCATAGCACAAATATAATACTTTTTTTCAAACTACTAATAGATATTGATATATATTTCACTAGTAGTGCAATCCAAGTGCAACTAGTCTATTTGCTATTGAATATGTAACCATAACCATCATCTTAGTCTAACCCCATTGCTAACCCTTGTTCTATTTCCCTGGCCTACACACTTGTTTAGCCGAAACTCCTGAACCATTCTCAGAGTC
Organism: Gymnocephalus cernua; assembly: GCA_023631565.1. Classification (NCBI taxonomy): domain Eukaryota; kingdom Metazoa; phylum Chordata; class Actinopteri; order Perciformes; family Percidae; genus Gymnocephalus; species Gymnocephalus cernua. Next base: position 19,366,096 of record CM042430.1, read on the forward strand.
CACATCCGTAGGCCAGCGCAACAAAATCCGATTAGGAACCCAAACCCTATCATTATCTTAACCTGACCCCTATAAACCCTAATTTTAGCGTTAATATTTGCTTAAACCCATGTGAAAAATGGCTGCTTTCCCCACTGTCGTGAATGTCAGCTGGAACTAAGACATTTCACTGAGGCATTATAGCATATATATATATATATATATATATATAATATATATATATATATATATAATATATACACACACCATTATTACCATATACCATTTTTAAATAGCAAATAGTAGGTTTAGTGTTTGTAATTTTTGGCTAAATCAATGCTGTTGTTACACCAGCAGCTTGAACAGTTTGAGACAATAGCAGGAAGTTGAGCAGAAACCACAGTGATGTTCTGCTTCTGGAAATTGTGGCAGATCGGTGGACCACGGTTGAAACTGACTAGACATTGCATCTGAGAGGGCATGGTTCAAAAGTCTCATAACCTGCCAGTCTGTTGGTAACCAATGGGAGTTGTTCCTACTTGTTATTATTCTCTTACAGTCAGCAGGTCTCTGACACCCTGTCACTAGCTCCCTGTCTACCAAAAGTTGGACTGACTCTCTCTTTATTTATGTATAGACCCCTTGTCTTAGGTGGAAAACCGTGTGTGTGTGTGTGTGTGTGTGTGTGTGTGTGTGTGTGTGTGTGTGTGTGTGTGTGTGTGTGTGTGTGTGTGTGTGTGTGTGCGTGTACTAGAAACAAATGGGAAGTAGAGGTAAAGATAGAGATTGAGAATGAGATTGATGCTACAGCTCGCAGACTATGCTCCCTTCATGGTCCCTGAACGGCTCGCTTTATTTATAGCATGGTTATCAACTTTGAGGAACAGCTGAGAGTGAGTAGAAGGGTGGAAGGTAATACCACAAAATCAGAATATTAATCCCTATGTGGTTACCGTAAGGCTAAAAGTATTGAAAATATATGTTGGAACTTTAATGCAGCCTCTTTTTGATCTTTCCCTCTTCGCTTTACTTCTCCTATTGTGTGAGAGAAGTCTTTTTTATCCTTCCAGTATTTTGAACCTTGACTAAATGGAGTCAGTTTAACTGTCATCTTTGAACAGTATCAACATTTCTTTCAACATTTTTGAACAAAATATGTTTGTATCACTCTCTTGTCTGCTCCGTGTCTCACAGCGCTGCCACAACACAGCTTAGGTTTGCAGAATCTTTTTTGGTGGTTTCGCATATGATGCCCCCAAACAATGTTCTGTATTTTTAAAACAGCACAACCTCAAGGTTTACTGTATCAACAAGACCAAGAACAAATCATTCCTTGTTTGTGAATATTGTTGGATAACTGACTAGCAGCCCCATGCCTCTGCTTTCTCTTTGCGTTCTCTTTCACCCTCCACCTGTTAATACAAAGAAACCTCAGGAGCAATGGTGGTTTATGTTTATCTCAGTCATGTTGCATCGTTGATGGATAATTAGGCTTTTGGCCTGTTTTTCCTTTTCTTGTAATGTCATCTGTGCACAGCACCAGTCTCTTTGCCAGCGTACTGTCAGTGTGTGTGTGTGTGTGTGTGTGTGTGTGTGTGTGTGTCCTCTGCCTATGTATTTGTGTGTGTATTTATGCAAAAGGCAGAAACACACAGCCACACACAAATTTCAAAGCACAGCAATGCACGCAAACATACACTTACCCCCAAACACCACAACAAACTCCATGCCATTTGCGCTCCATGAGATGGTATTTAACATGGCTGTCCCTCGAGTCCTGCCTGGCTGGCATAATGTCACTGTCTGGCCTTCTCTGAATGTATCAGGGCCAAAAACAACCTCCCGCCCCTGCCACTCTCCCCGCCAGGACCATCCAGCAGCCAGCAGCAAGCTCAGTGTAGGTGAACTGAGGAACTTATCTTTGTCTCGGCTGTGTTGTTGGCAAGCCAAGGGATAAAATGGACTTTTGTTTGCAAATTAGTTGACATGAAAAAAGACGTGACTTTCATTAATTTTTGTACTGCTGTATGTCTATAATTTGCAATGTTGTTGGCAGTTGTTGCAGAGTAATAAAAAGATTAATTTCAGGGATCTTGACCTGAGAGAATATAAATCATTGAATTTCCTTCAGTATTGCTTTGTAATAAGAAATACCACATGGACAAATAAAGCTTTAACTAATTATAAAAAGCATAATTTGATAGACTAGATCAAAAACATTAACCCATAAAATGTTCAATACGGTATATTAGGTCAAATCCGTTAACAAAATGAAATAACTTTCTGTTGAGAAGACCTCTTATTGATTCAGACATGGAGCTACATGAATAAAGTATTTAAACAAGAATAGATACTGCATTACATGAAAATCCTTGTTCACCCCCATATGGTGCAGCTTGTTTTTGTGGGTGGTATTCCCCCAATAGTTGAGTGGAAGAGCGTCTGCCGTCTAATTTCATCCAGCACAATAAGCCGCTGCTTATGCTAACTTGGAGAAATCCTCTTCCACACAGACACATCACTACTATGAGCTGATCTGTCTGTCTTTGTTAATACAGGGAGGGAAAATCTAGGAAAATAGTCAGGAGAAGCACATGGTCCTTCATTAGAGCTTCATTCATCAACACTGCCAACTTTGTCTTACATTGCAGAGCCTGCACTTCATAAAACGCCTCTCTCTCCCTCTCTCTCTCACACACACACACACACACACACACACACACACACACACACACACACACACACACACACACACACACACACACACACACACCCTCTGTCTAGTTCAATATCATAATATAAAAGCCAATTATCTGCTATTCGTAAATCAAAGGCAGTAGGATGTTTCATAGGAGATGGATTAGTTTTCCATCTTATGGTACCTATTGAAATATACTTAATAAGAAAAGTAGTAGGAGCAGCAGCGCATAATGGTGTGCAGTGATCACTTTTTAAAAATGTTTTTCATTTTCTTAGCACAATTAACTGCTTAATATAAAGCGATTTCAATTATTATTTAGTGTTGCTTTTGACCGACAGATGATGTGTCTACTGTTAATACATTTAGACAGGCATTCTCATATCTCTAATGCCCACAGAATGTTTACTTCACCACAGGGAAGGCCTCCTCCTATGAGACCAACACTAAATTTAGCTGTTGGCACCCACTGGGTGTCTGCTCACTCAAGTGCTGTGAAATTTCCTCAGCAGATATTGCGCTCACCTTAAATGTACTGTCTGTGACACTGCAAGAGAACAGGCTCAGGATTTATTTTTTAGAGCATGTGGAGTCTCTCTTTAACCAGAGAGTAAGGATTAATTTGGATTGTTATGGAAATCTGTTGAAAGCTACGCACGATATCTCCATGTTTATAATGGATTTTTGGACCCAAAATCTTATGGTATTATACATTGCATCACAATGCCCTTAAATAGACAAATCAAATGTACTTTACATGTTTTTAATTTTAGGTGGCTTCAAAATGTATCATGTAGATAAGCCACTGCTGTCCGGGTTGTAGCAACCTTTGGAGAAAGCCATTTGAATAACAAATAAATCCACATGACCCACAGTACATGCTCAACAGCTCTACTCCAGGACATAAGACGATCAGACACATGCCGCATAAACATTAAAGATCAAATGTTAAATCAACATATATTTCTTGATCTTTTAAACATTTAAAGTTGTTAAATATTCATATACGGATCAATCATTGTCTGGTTTTACTGTGCGCCTGTTGTTCCACTTTATAAATGTTTTTTTCATTGATTACCATTGAATCTAATTTCACGACATATATGCATTATCAATATACAACCATTTACTTGGAATGAGTTATGCAAAGGGTGGCAGGGGAATGTATTAAAAAACTGATTTTTTTTTTTAGTGCCACTGACATTTCATGAAAAATGAAACTTCTTATTATTGGGCCCTGAGGGACAACTCGATAGCTAAGCTGTCTATGTTTGTTGGTTTTCTTCGCCTATTTATTCATTCATTGTTTTAGCCTCTCAGGTGCCCAGGGCCGTCCTTAACAGATGCCTGAACGTCATCAGCTTGCTCCTTTCAAAGCAAAGACACAATAGTTTCATACTGCAATCATCCCAAATTGCTTGCCACATACAGTATAGTGAGTTTTATATCATATTAATTTGGGCTTTTGTATCGATGATCTCTTTTTTGCAGTCATTCCCAAAACTTGTGACCATAGATACGGTGGAGTAGATCCTGCTTCACAACCGAGGGTCCCATCTCTCATGTGCCTGCTCCATCAACTTTAAGCACTTCAGTAAAAAACACTGACCATTCCTGTTCTTGTGTTGACATTTTAGGTTGCTAAATCTCTTCTGACACAATGATAAAATAATGTTACCTTTACTTCTGTATGCCACTGTTAAACCACAGCAAAAAGCAACCTGAGCATACAGTATATATGCTTTTGTTTTTGTGTGACATTTACATGTATTTTATTTGGTAAGTACGGTGTATGTACAATATTTAACATTAATGTTAACAATTAATGTATTACACTAGAGTAAGAGCATTTTTATCTGCAGTCCCTGAAAACCAAATCACTCACACACACACACACACACACACACACACACACACACACACACACACACACACACACACACACACACAGACACCATGTCTGCAAAAAACAATACAATCGATAAAAAAACAATGCAGAGTCAGAGGTTACAGATTTGAGTAGCTTTTAGCAGACTTTTCAATTTGTCCTAAAAAGTCTGGAAATGTTCCAATAATCATATGGCCTTGTGGTTTTTGTCAGCATATAATACAAATGCCCAACAGCTGTCAAAATATAGAAGCTGGTGTGATGGCTTCTGCACATGCTTGGAAAGCTAATATAAAGTAAAAAGAATTTAGTTGTTTTTTGTAAAGCTTTTTAGATGTAAAATTGGTGGTGCAGTAGTGTTTCAGTGTCACCATTTCATTGACATTCGTTGATAAACGTATCTATATATTTATATTAGGGCTGTCAGTTTAACGCGTTATTAACGGCGTTAACGCAAACCCATTTTAATGCCGATAATTTTTTTAACGCACGACTAACGCATAGAGAGAGCAACGGGATCTGTTAGTCCACTTCTTTAACTGTCTATGGCCCGCCATGTCCCGCCCTACGAAGCAGCTGATTGGTTTGGTTTAGGCATTTCACCGCGAGTGGTGAGGATAGTGGATTGGTCAGGGGATAGGACCTGAACAAATGGAGTTACGTTACCTTCGACGCCTGGCCAATAGTAGTGATTGAAGGGCGGGTCTTGTAATTTTGCAGACCGCAAACAAAACAGACACAAGCCTCGGCCGGTTTTAGCTTGCTAGCCGCGTAGCTTGTAGGCTCGTGACGGCGATTATCTTCAGAGCGAGCGAGTAGTGACTCGACAGTCAGTGAGAGAAACAAATGAGGCAGTACTACCTGTAGTACTATCTGCAGGACTATCTGCAGTACTACCTGCAATGGAACATCGAGGTAACAGCGCTACATTATGTGACAGATTATTAGATCCAAGTGTGAATGTTAGTGTGAAATTGAACATAACGTATATGACAATGTTGTTTTCAATAAAAAAAACAGTCACAAAGCAAGCCAATCTACTTTTCCATGCTGATAAGAGAATTAAAATGAGAAAATATAATGGGACAAAAAGAAATCAAGGGACATTTAGAATAGATAAAAATGTGCGATTAATTGCGATTAATAGCGAGTTAACTATGACATTAATGCGATTTAAATATTTTAATTGCTTGACAGCACTAGTATCTTTTGGTATGCATTTCAGAAAAAAATGGTTAGGATTCAGGTGTAATTGCAAATAGTGATTAATCATGATTAATCCACTGAAAATTCTGATTAATTTGATTAAAAATTTTAATCATTTGACAGCCCTAATTTATATATAATTTGTTTTAGTATAAAATTAGTACATTGATTTCTTTTATACTAAATGTCAAATGATACTTTCAACATTAGAACATAGTGTAAGATGTATGGTTCAGGTCTGTTTTGTCATATCTAGACAACAGGAAGTAGCTAAGTGATTTTTTTTTTTTTTTTAAATAAGCAGATAAGTCAACATATGATTGTTCCTAAAGTTGTTAAATTCTAACAACACAGTATTATCACAGCACTTTTTAAAAAAAACAGCTGGATTTGTTATAGTCAATAATGTTTCAGATCTGACAAATAACAGCATGTTGATTAATTATTTACTTAATTAAGTTTGTATTAGTTCAGGCAGAACACCTATATCATGTCATCAGCTGACAATCAACTGATTTATGTAAATAATGTCCAATCAAGTTTGACACCTAATTAAGAGAGCTCATACTGACATTTTAACTTAAGATAAAACTTCACACTTGTATTATAACTAAATACTGAGGCTTGTACGCTGTGTGCAACCTGCTGCTGTATTCACAAACACACACCACCACAGATCCAGCCATTTCATTTTTCCTTGCATTACTCTAAAACAACTCTTACAGACCAGCAACCAGACAGGCTACGCAGGCAAAAGTCAGACAAATCTTTCTTTGCCTCCATGCTCCCTTTTCCACACGATAGAGGATTCTTGGTGGTCTAAATTCAATTGGCTTGGGACTGGGAGGTTGTTGGTTCAATCCCCAGACCGGCAGGATGAAATCTGGGTGGGGAAAGTGAAAGAGCAGCGCTTGTCCCTCCCTCATTTCCACCACTGAGGTGCCCTTGAGCAAGGCCCTTAACCCCTACTGCTCCTGTGGAGCTGCTCAGTGGCCAGCAGATCAGACATGTGGTTGTACTGGGCAGCTTCCAGGTATGAACGTGTAACTGTGTGAATGTGACAGGTCGTCGTTGCAAATGAGAAATTGTTGTCAATCGACTTACCTGGATAAATAAAGGTTAAAAAAAAAATAATTGTCTCAGCAGCAGAGGCTGAGCCTGCACCATCTTTACCCAGCCTCCAACGCCTGGCATCACTGGAGCTGTTAGTCAGGGTGGGATACAGTTTGTCATGAGATGGATGTAAGGGAGGCAAAATGCACTGTGTATGATGTAGTGATTCTCACTGGAGATACACCTTGTTAAAGTAAATACAGTAGAACTGCATGCACTAGCTCTCTGTCTTTGAGGTGTAGCCACAGTGGATGTCCTCATAAATATGTATTTGTGTGCGGAACCCAGAAACACAAATACCTGTAGCCATACATCACACACAAAATATTACAATAGTGTGATTTGGGATTTTGTGTTATTTCACTCGGACTCAATTTAGCAAAACACTGGATCACATTTCATCAAAAGCTTTTACTGCAGTTTTTTTAAAATTCCGACAATATTGGTGCATGGCAGCTACGGTATGGTCAAGGTTTAGTAAAGCTTAGGCAAGTTAAACACTAGTAACGGTAGTGATTATGGTTTTAAAAAGCACTCATTGTTTCAAACTTTGGTGTCTGGCATGAAAGTCAGACATGCCACATGCTCATCTACTACAATTGGCTTTGGACATGCAACATTCCATCCATTACGAACACAATTTCTAGGTATACTGGGCTAGTGTGTGCACACGTAACTGTGTTTGTTCATGTATGTGTCCACACACATGCACTGTACTGTACTGTATGTGTGTCCAGTCACTGAAGGGTGGATCGGTGAAATTTAAGCCCACTGGTAGAGTTTTATAGCATAATTAGTGCTGCTGAGATAATACCCACAAGTCAGCAGCACCACACTGTCAATTCCCTCAGTTCAACCCCGTGCACGCTCACAGTGACTTATTAAGGCTGACTGCCAGAACCACCATGGCTGAATCATTGCGCCCTTGCCTCCAGTCAGGTTTATTTAGCCCTCATACACTCTTGACTTCATTTGGCAGTTATGAACTCATTTAACTCACTGTTACTGGAAGAACAGGGACAATGGCATGTTGGGATTGAGAGAGAGTGAATAACTGAGGGAAGTAGCCTTAGTTTCTCTGAAGTGAAACTTTCACACATTCGGTATGAACTGAGGCTAAAGCAGAGACTGATGTCCAACTGAGGAGCCATGTGAGGAGAATGCATTATTATTCACGCTGCTTTTAATTACTCAGCCATATGCTGTGCGAGCCATTAGGTTAATGACACTCAGACATGTGTACACACAGACCTGAAGCTACAGGCCACATCTGAGCTGAATCCCTTTTTAGGTGACCACCTGTTAGAGCCAACTGCCCAGTTCTCTCTGTTTCACTCAGATGCCAGCAAATATGATGAGGACGTACCAGAAAGAAAAGGGAGTTAATTACATAACGACGTGTGTGTGCTTGGAGGCAACAATGTCCTTTGTTACAGGATATGTTTTCTCAGAAGTCAGTCAACCAATTTGTAAATGTTTGTTCAGGATTTTTTGGGTCGAATAAAGCTCATGCACTTGCACAGACAAATCTCAACCTCAGGCGTCGACTGAAGGGGGGAGAATTTATGATTAATCTCTAAGGTTTTAATTACCAGGGCAGGTGCTGGGACCACTCGTTTAGTTAATGACAGGAATGGCAGATAGGAGTGATGTTATGCAATTATGCACACTGCTTTGCTCCTAAGCTTACCACATCAATTATTCAGTAAATCTGATAAAGTCACTGCACAGGCATGTAGAGTGTGTGTATACTCATTTTCACTGTTCAACCACACACCCCAACACACGCACAAAACATACCCTCCTAAATGAATGTATTGACACTGGGATGTATAAAGACATATTTAAATAAATCTTTGTTAATTTGCCTATGTATGGCTGAGGTTTGAATAGAATGAGGTAAATGCCATAGACAGTTAAAGAAATGGACCAACAGATCCCGTTGCTCTGGACGGAGACCAGTGAAGTCTATTAGAAGCACTTTTCCGGTGATGGCTGAGCGTTACTGCGCAGCCGCAAACTGAGCAAACGTGTGACGTTTGCTCAGTTTGCGGCTGCGCAGTAACGCTCAGCCATCACGTGTCTGAACGTTGTAAGTCTTCTGGTAGCTGTGCCGAGAGAAATCTCAATCATTCCCAATCTTGCAGAGACTGAGAGCGTAGGTATATGTAAGGAGATAACATAGGCACAGGCTAATTATTGCTAACTAAAATGCTAGTTAATATTAGTAATTAAACTTAAACAGCTAATGTAAGTTGAAACTGCCTGCAAGCTTTTCCTGCACTATGTAGTAATTCCTCTACTATGCGACAGCAAGTCATGTGGTTATGACACAATTGTTAGCCTGTTTTTATAAAAACGTCTGCTACGGAGCCATAACGTGAGGTACAAGGTAATGGAGCCTTTTATACATTGTTGAGTTTCTTTAGAAATAAACAACGGACAAATAAAGTCTTTAAATGTTAAAAGTTATTCGCTGTCAAAGTGACGTCAAAATGAATGGCAATCTATGGAATGCTAACGGCGGGTGAGAGTCTGGTAGCATCAAAATGGCGCCATAGGAGCTACCCCCTTGGTAAATGCTGGTATGGAGATGTCACATTATTTATATTACACTATAGCATGTGGATTATCCATTAAATATTTTAATGGATCTTTACACTGTATGGTTGGAGTAATGTGATATGGAATGCACAAGAGCATTAACGTTGCATGCTTAAATTGCATTGTATTAGCATACAATTAACATAGTTCAGGAACCATCCACCATTCACACACTGTGGATGGCTGCTCATCAGATAAACATTCACACTCCAACGCGCAACTCAGGGTTCAGTGTCTTGCCCAAGGACACTTTGACATGGGACTGCAGGGCTGGGGATCAAACCACCAACCTCCCGATTGGCAGGCAACCGCTCTACCACTGAGCCACAGCCGCCCATAACCGATGTGAGGTACTGTATGTTGAAGCTGCGATACCAATTTGGATCAGTTATACAAGCACAGTTTATCAATTTGTCAATTAAATGCAATGATGTGCAATAGCACTATAACAAACGTTAGGTTATGGTGAAAACTGTGTCACTGATATGCTGAATGTCTGGTGTGCCCCAATTTACATAGTGTAATGTCTAAACAAAGATTCAACCTTGTTCAATCTGAACCACATGGCACATGGATGTATCTGTGATAAAACCTTGATACCAGCCTATACAGTATCTGTAACCCTCTGGATTATGGTAAACTATAGGAAGCTGTCTTTTATATACTGCTAGCCTAACTCTTATGAATGTATAATTTTTAAGTTGTATCTACTACTTTGCTAATAATATCCTCTTATTCATGTTGTCTAAGCCATAAAGAGCCTCTATTATGTTTTTTTTTTTTAATTTTTACAGTATTTTAGTGTGTCATATAGTTTTTTGTGTATGTAATAGATGTATAAAGTACAAATCACTCCAAATGGAGCTTTCTCTCCCACAGGCTCCCACTCTCAACTGCCTGAAAATGGCACACCCACATTCCTTAATTAATGATGTAATTGATTATGAAAGCCAGCCCAGTATTTCAAATGTGCTGCCCATTGGTGCTACCTGAGCAAGCACAGCCCGCCCAGTGGCTTGTTTGAATTTGGTTGACCAATCACAACAGAGTGGGCCAGCTGACCATTCAGAGCAGACTGGGCTTTTCAGGAAGGCAGCCAAGAGCTCAGACTGTATCAGGTGGAGGTGCTGCTGCTATGTTTTTTAAACATCAAAGCATGTAAACCTATTCTAGGAGACGCCACGAGTACAAACATGATGCTAAAAAAGGAGTATAATAGGGGCTCTTTAAAGAAAAGGTGCACATTTTTTCAAGATTGTTGTAAAACAATTCTCACATGCCCCTTTTTACATTGACACAGTTTTTGCTTGCTGTAATCATTCCTCCTGTTCATACTAGCCGTTACAGCATGGCTTCTTAATGTACTTCCAATGGAAGAGATGGAGGACAACATCTAGAGTCCTCGTTCCTCGCAAAAATACATTCCAAACTTTACCTAAGGTTAATATGAGGCTTGAGCAGTTTGAGTTCATCAAATTTATAACAGAATCCCCTCTTTGTTTCCTCAGACTATGATTTCATGCTCAGCTGTGTTGGAGAGATAGTAAAACAAAGAATATCATACTAAAAAGACTAACTTTGGAAGATACTTGATTTGTCTAATTGACACTACTGAGGCCTCACATTTCAAAGTTCTGATCAATTAGGAATGTATTTTTGCACAGAACGAGGACTGTGGATTGTGTCCTTGTCACTTAAATTGGCAGCTAACTATCCCTTTAAGACAGGCTTGGAAAGTCTATTCTTTAAAGTGCCAAACAATATGACATTTATAATGTATAAAGAATGTGATTCTAAAACATTGCTTGTAACTTAACATTGATTCAATTGAATGTATTGTTTTTGCCTCAGTCAGCCATAATCTAAGATTATAGCAACCATTGGTACTCGCCTCCTGCCATGTTGTCCTTGATCAAGGCAATGAACCCCCAACTGTTCAGGGCGACATCCTCTGAGGCAGCCAAATAGCGGGGGGGGGGGGGGGCATGCAGTTTTTATTTTGACTCCCTGTCAAATTCTAAATCCAATAGGAGATCCTTATAATTATTATTTTTTTAAATCCTGCATGATGAGGCACCTACCTACACCAGAAGGCTATAGTTCTGTTTCTGCTGCACGCTGGGTGTGTAATTTACAATAACAACAAACACTTAATACTTTGCCCTGCATAGAGTAAGCAGGAAAGGTTTTCAACGGTTTATTTTTTTATTCATCCCACATTTGCGCCTTACAACGCTGCACCTCCCAGACGAGGACATCAATTTCCTCTTAGCAGGAGCTGTTTTTGTTCAGCGGATCTTGACTCTCCTCGTCCATTACAGTCGGTGCATTGTGGAGATCACTGCTTTGCTTTTAAAGGGAATTAGACAAGATGATTTGATTAGTCATGATTGATGCCAGCCAAACACTTACTGTAATTTATTCCCTCTGTGAAACCATTTTACACCTGCAGCATGTGTGCACCACTGCTGTCCTGACATATTTAGCCTCAAAATAGCTAAATATGTGTTGCCACGGCCAACCATGCAAGATCCACAAACTTGTGCCAGTGCTTGCGCTTATGCCTTGATTCATGAAAATATAGCTAGAAATGCTGAAAATGCTCTGCTTTTCCTCCTGTGGAGAGCTATTATCTACTGGCAGCGAGCGGGGGAAAACAGCTTTGTTGACTGGGTTTTGATTAGGGCAGAACAACACAAGATCAATGCCAACAACATGAGCATGCATATACTGGCTCATGCATACTGTATATGTATACAGTACTTAAACATCAACAGGTGCTGGCATTTTCCTCCTTATCAGGATGTCTCTATCTCGATATTTTTAACTGTGCTGCCAGTAAAGTTTAACTTTTCTGATGTCCGCTCATTTAACTGCTTGTTACTCTGATGCAGTAACAGTATGTTCTGTATCTACATCTCTTGACCATAACATTGTTTTGTTTTTTTAAAGCAGAACCTCATCTCTGTATTATTATTTATGGCCTGGGTTCCAAGAAACTGCAATGGTACAAATTCATTTTCACCATATGTCACCAACATAAAAAAGTGTGTTCTTATTTCTTATTTAGAAACGAACAAAATATAAGAAAGAAATGTCCCACCAGTGATAACTAGGGCGGAGCTATTACTGGTATTTTGTGTTTTTTAATGAAAAACAGAGCTCCATTAAAGTTACCTTAAAATGTCATAGTTTTGCAAAATTGTTTTTTTTTTACTGTACCTCTAGTAATGACCTCTATAAAACTGGAAGTAATGAAAGCACTTAATACTGCAGGTGGTAATGTTTAGGGAGGATTGTGTGTGATGATGGTGATGATTTTGGACAGAAGTATCAGAATTGGATGGTCATAAATCAGAAGAAAATGTCATGGACTTCTTTAAATCTCTCATGACTGTCCATCATGCTTTGCAGGTGGCAGGTTTTGAAGGTTCAGTGGCTGGCAGGTTCATACATAAATGCAGGAACATACACAAACACTCACACACACACCAGACAGCCAAGACCATATATTTTTCTGTGTCCTTCTTCCAGCACTGTTAGTATACATATATAGGGAGCAAAGAAGAACACAAATGGCTGACATTACTGGGAACTGTCCCTGTCCAATTCATTTCAGATAAGAAGCTTCTCTCTCTCTCACTCTCTCTCTCTCTATCTCTCTCTCTCTCTCTCTCTTTTTCTCTCTCTCTCACACTCACACTCTCACACACACACACACACACACACATTTGGAGCACATGTGCACATTTTCCTTGCAGTACAAGCAAAGCAAGTCTTTCTTACAGGAAGAGAAGCATGTGTGGCTATATAGTTAAAATGTATGGCAGCTATGTTGAAGCTAATGGGCTTGGGTTAAGATCCCAGACTGTTTGAATGGGATTTGCTCTCTTACTGCAGAATAACACCAGTAATGGTTGAGATTAGAGCATTGATGAGATGTAGCCCGGTTCTATGGCCAGGGGCCAGTTTCATTCCCATATCATAGATGTTTTTTTCTCTCTTCTGTTTTCTCTGCCTCACTTCAGTCACTGAGGGCTGTAAGATGGTACACTCACTGGGATTTTTATACAGTATTTATCTTTTTCCCCCCCCTTTTTAGGTCAATGTCCAATACGTGCTGGTTGTGTTTTCACAAACTAAAATGTCTAACTTAAATACCATACTTTGAAGGAAAAAAAAAATGAATAGACAGAACAAACAGATAATTGGAAGAAAAAATGTGTTAAAAAGATAAACATAAACAAACAAAATCAAGATGCCTTCTTGAGTTTGAGCAAAAACCTAAATTACAACGGTTTTTAAAACAGCCCCAGTATCTTAGTCAACAGCCTTAAAAAAAATCAAGCCTTCATATTTAAGAGATACAGGGTGCATTCAATTATTGAAATGGCAAGGCTATTTTCAAAATGTATTACAGTAGCTTCAGGCTCGCTCAGGGCTTAAGAAAGGGGGGTTGGCCCAACAACATGACACAAAAAAAATAGCAAAACAGTCATGTTTAATGTATTAGTAATGTTGAAAAGGGAGCATAACTAACCTCTGGTTTGGTGGTTTACTCCATTTAGTTAAGCTTGTTGTGTGAGCACCTTTAGTTGGTAGCTTGCACATCTGATATGCATACAATCAATAGTGTGGTAGTTGAGTATTGGGACACTTTCTTATTTTTGTTAGTAACATGAAATCAATATTTTTTCAAACACTACTGCTGGCTTTTACATTTACCGAAAACATGTAGTAAAGATGTATCCCTTGCAGTCCTAGTAGTCTTAATGTAGCAAACTCCCATATAACCAGTTAGTGAATTTGCACACTGATTTGGTTCTTGTGCTCTGCTCAAATTCCTTTCTTATCTCATCCATCCATTTTATACCTGCATGAGCAAATTATTCACACACACACACACACACACACACACACACACACACACACACACACACACACACACACACACACACGTGCGCATATGGAGACCCCTCTCCCATGGCAGATTTACACACTCCTCCCTTGACACCCCATTCTGCCATTCCCAGTCCATTATGCCACGTCTTTGATCATGGCTCACAGTGAAGAGTTTGGCGAGACCTCAGAGCCCCCCTCCCCAGCTGTTGCCAGGCCCTCTGCCATTACAATCGATTGGCACAGCCATCGGCAGCTGCCACCCTTGCCTTGAGCACCACCTCTGGCAATACAGATGCCTCATGTGTGTATGTGTGCTTGTGCTCCTACCTGTGTATGTGTGCTAATATGTACTGTATGTGTGCACTCACCTGCACACATGCCTTCATCCATCTTTGTATCTGTGTGTACATCTGTGGCATTACCACGCTGTTTTATTTGAAATTCATTGCCATGTGTTAATGGTTAATTTACCAGGCCCTTCTCCAGGAGGCAAGGGATAGCTGCTTGCTTAATGGCTAACTAACCCTGGGAGGGACGCTTAGTTGGCTTGTTCCCAGCTCCAGGTTGGTTTGTTTCTGTTTGTGAGGACACAGGCAACAGCAGACCTTACCAGTTATAATATGGTCACAGAAAACATGTTGTGTATTTCACATTGTGGTATATGTTGTGAGTCAACTCACGCAGGTGAAATTGATCGATGAGATGGAGGGACAGAATTCAGTCATAAAGAATGATGGTAGGGAGATTTCAGAAACAAACTGTGTGGTTTAAGGCAACATAATCTTTTCTTCTCAACAATCCATCATTTGTCTCCATGTTGTAGTATCAATGGTCCCCAGTTGATGGTGCTTCTGAGATGGTTGCCTAGTGACAACATTCAGTTTTGTTTGTTCATCGTGTACATTCAAGTTAAACAAGTAAAATCTTAAAAAAAACCAAGACAATGACTAAAATGAAATGAAAGAAATCTCATTTAAAACTGAAGTTGAAATAAGAGGAAAAGGAAAGATGGAGATATAATAAAATGGGAACTGATAAAAAGGAGTGGGGATTGGTTTTACGCAAAAGAGCCTCAGCATTAAATATAGCAAGAACAAAGAAAACACGAACGACATAGATGGTTTGCTAGCAGACAGAATTTTTTCTTCTTCTTTTAAGCAGAACTAGAAGTGAGGATACATGACACAACATATAATATGTTGATAATATGTTCTCATTGCCGGAGAGACAAGTATAATGGATAAAAAAAACAAAGGAAAGACAACATAGTTGGACTAAAAAATGTCGGTCTGATGTTGACCACAGTGTGCAGTACTTACATTGTGTGATTGTGTTTTCAGTTTCAGTACTTTAATTCAGGATATTTTCAGCTGACACACAGAAGTGCTTTCATGGGCTTATTCTTTTCTTATTCAAAACAGTTCAGCGAGTCAATTTGCAAACTCTTTTTCACATCTGATTAACTTTACCGAAAGCAGTAGCTTAGTGTTTAAGCTTTATGTGACACCAAAGCACACATTGCAACCACAGAATATGCGTGTTAAAAAAAACTCTGCGGCCATTGTTGCCATGGCACAAAATTAAGTTAACATGGTAATGCGTTTACATGAAAATAGACTCATAGAAAGAGAACTATTACTTTTCAGTCGTGTACGGCATGCATTTTACAATAAAACCATACGGACACTAAGAATGGGACGGAGGCATAGAAGCATTAAATCAATCTGCAAATTTTGAATTAACCATTGCTACGTACTTTGAGCTCGGACTAGTAAGCAGCAGAGGATCAGATGGATTAGGGTACAGGTAGTGGAGAAATGACAAATCCAATAACAGGACATCATGGACACTGGATAAGATAAACACAGGCACAATTAAACACACACACACGACTGGGACTCTAGGGCAGTGTGGCAGTCTATTAACTGTGTACAGACAGGTGGACTATTTTCACTGTGCAGCCAACTGTGTTATTAACTCGCTCTGCACTGAATCAATTGCACAGGTCTCCCTGTGTCAGTGTGTGTTAGCGTGTGTGTGTTTGCGTGGCCTTCCTCCTTTCCTCTTTTTCCTCTCCAGTCTCCATCACTGGCTCCCTGACTGTTCAGGGTCAGTGGATGATTGTTCCTCTTGTATTTCTATCTCCTTACCTCAGATTACACAGAGTGCAGTCCTGTACGGAAGCGGCGTGGATTACCGTCCACTCCCCGCTCACCTGTGTCCTGTCCTGTCCTCACCTTATCAGTTGCATACACACTATAGTAGGGAATCCCATGTGGATATGCCATGCACTGGTCCTATCACAACAGCAACAACAAAAGCATATTGTCCTTTCTGTTTCTTACTCACACATACACTGAAGCAGAGGTGCACATTGGCACACACTCTCACAACCAGAGTGTTTTTTCAGCATCAGGCTTAAGCATACAGTGTTTACCCTCACAGATCCCTTGAGGCCTCCCAGTTTCATTGTTAACCCTCCTACTCCGTTCACTAGGGAAACCTCTGGAGCCCGTGCCTGCATAACTTTGCACACCTACTCAACATTCAAGCCTCATTTATGCAGCTGCGTGTCTGTATGTGAGTGTGAGCAACGGAGAGCTGTTGTGGTGGCGTTTTAGGCCCCATCTAGCCATCTGGGTCCCATGTGCTGTTTCAGTGCAAGTATAATAAGGCACAAGTGGCCCTCAGTTGAAGCACCAGATAGTAAAAACAGCAAGGGAGAGAGAGAGAGAAACAGATAGGGTACTGTGGCTGTAGAAGCAGAGGGCATGAGATCCCTGGAGCTACAGCAGTGGCTGTGTGAGGATGATGACGACACACACAGAGTCCACGGTTGTTATCCCTGGAGCTTTATTAGGCTAGGCTATGGTAACTTTCGATGCCCTCAGATACACCCTGCCTAACACCCCAACTCTCACAAATGACTTGTCCTGCGCTTCCTCCCTCTGGATATCTCTTTATGCCTTTTGTCTATACATCTCCATGTTCCCTTCCTGCTTCTTATCTTTGTAGTCTTTTCAAAAGTACTTTATATCTCTTGAGAGCCCAGTTTCCCTGAAGCCCAGTTTGAATTTCTCACACTGTCAATGTAGAGATAAACGCAGCCTCACCAGTATCTTTCTCTCTTATCACGCTTAATCCAATCCAACTTTTTACTTCTTAATGCTAAATATAGATTTAAAATCAAACCTTAAATCATGCTACCATTCCCTCTCATTTTTGTATTTCTCATTTGATTCTTCTTATACTTTGGTTTGGATTTCAGCTGATTAAATCACTGCATGTTGATGAGCTATTTTTCATTCAAGCTATGTAAAATACTAATGTGTAATGTTTTTTTTGTTTTCATGTGTGATCCTGGCCTCTTCCAAATCTTTCATCAGAAGATCTTAAAATATCTGTCCCGTTTTCATCCCAGAACTTGCACTTTGTCACTTAAAGCCCCAGTGTGTAACATTTGTAGTTGTTCATTATCAAAATTTGTAACTAACTAACTATGCTAACTATAGCATGGTTGTGCATAACGCTAGAACGACGTCTAGGATACTTTTCCTCGCGTCAATGATGAAAAATGATTGTTTACCTTGTAACATAAACATAATCATATGTGCCGTGATTTCCCTGGCAGACAACTCACATCATGCAGTTGTAACAGACTAGTTCCAGCTAGAACAGCTGCGTGTAAACGATGGAGATACTAAGAGATCATTTCGGTTTCATTGACATTGTTCATGCTGCACAGAGAAATATATTAAAAACACAAACCTCCGTTGCTTCTCTCCTACGCTGTAAACATCGCCTTACACTATTAATCTTGCACAATATACAGAATAACAATAGCACTGATACTTTACTAACAGTAGCTTGCATATGTTTGGGAACCTGATAGCTGATGTTAGCAAAGAAATGTTACCAAAATAACGTAAAACTATTATTACACTGGAAGGGACACTCATGGACGAAGTTGTAGCTAATTTCGGATTCGGCCACCGTAGGAGTTAGAACGCACTCAGAATGGGGGGGGCTACAAAGTGAAATTCAGTTGGTTGTCATATACAATTTCACCGCTAGATGGGAGAAATTCTTACACACTGGGGCTTTAATGCATGTTGGTTGCCTCAGATTAAGAGTGGCAAATGGCTTTTTGATTGATCTGAGTCTGTCTGTATTTAATAAACTCTAGCAGTGGTGGTGGCGCCAGGCCATGTAGTACTTTATAAATTAAGCACATTGAGGAACATTTACAAAAATTATCAAAACTCAGTAAGTTGTATTTCTCTAAGATGTTGCAATGATGATAAGAGTAAGGTTTTTTTTATCTAGAGCCTTGAGTGCCTTTTTGTGCAGGAGTTTAACTGGTTTTAGGATAGTAGAACCCGCCATAGACCAGCTGGTGATGCAGTAGTTCAGATCTGAAAATATCATTGAGTGCAAAAGCATCAGGCCAATCCAATCAATATCTGTCAAAGCTCTGTCCACATTTTCTAGTTGGTTCTTGGGAATTGTCATATTAATAGTACGGTTGGTTGAAGTATGATATAGATTTTCAGAGCGTTTAACCTTTCTAGAGAAAAAGATTGCATTGTGGTCTGAGAGACCTGTGAACAGGTTATGGGTGTTTGTGATTCTTTCCGGATTATTGGTGAAAACTAAGTCAATTCTGGAATGAGTGCGGTGTGTAATTCTGGTGGGTTCTTCTATTAACTGAGGGAGGTTGAAGTAATCTGTTATAAGCTTGAGGTTTTTTCTGCCTTTTTTGTTATCCCAATTGACGTTAAAATCCCCAAAGAGGAGGATTTCTTTTTTTATGATTACATAACATAAGGAGTGCTTTGAGCTGGTCATAGAAATCCAGATTAGCAGTAGGTTTGCAATAGATGCAGATACCTGTCAGAGACATCTCTCTCGAAAGGGAGATGTTTACACCAATGCATTCTAGTGTGATGTTACTGGGCCATTTAATCTGATTGCATTTCAAGTTGTTCTTAACATACATAAGAATTTTTCCGGGCGTTGTGGTGGTGACCTCTTGCTTCATCGCTGGTTCCCGGCTCCAACCTGCTGGGTGGCCCGCAGTTGAGCTGACGTTGGCTGGGCGCAGCGTCTCCTCCTCGCTGGTGTGGACCGAGGCAATAGTAGGCGACCTTCAGTCCTCTGCTGCTGCATCGCTGGCCCTCGGCTCAGTACTGTAGCTGACGTGCTGGGTAGTGTCTCTGTCTCGCCGATTGCAGCTGGGCGCAGCCCCGCTGTTGTAATGTTGGTCAGGGGTGGTGGAAACAGGTGTTCACTAGGCTCCCGCTGTTGCATAGCTGGTTCTCGGCTAGGTACAGCTGCGTGAACCGCCGGCATCCAAATGATGGTGGACAGGTTCAGCGTCTCTGCCCCTGTAGTTGTTGCAGACCGGTAGCCACTGGAACCCCGGCTCTGTGACGTGAGCCCTGGGCCCAGCAGCTCTGTAGGATGAAACGCTCCAACTCGCCATGACAGCCATGGCAGCTGGGTGGAGTAAGCTGCCAAAGGCAGCACATCTGCTGCTGGAAACACTGTGGTGATGGTGGGAATTAACAAACCGATGATGGCCACAGGATCCCAGGGCCATATGGGAAATGACCACGGCTGATGGATGGTCGCGGCTACTGGCCACGTCGGCCCCAGCCGCGGCTGCGTTAGCCAGTGAGAGTGGGCCAACAGAGCCTGTTGTGAGGCTAAATTAGCCTGGAAGTTCATCAAGTTGGATGTTCAAGGGCTGAGGGCCAGGGTTGGTCTCCACGTCACCTGCAAGTAATACCATAAATGCCAGATGTAAAAGTCTCACAGTTTTACTGGCTGGGTTGATGTTTCCTTGTAACGTGGATGGCATTTTGGCTCGCCCATTGTTTAGGAAGGTAGAGTACAGGAGACACTGACTTCCGTATGACGGAGCTCACGCATTGTTTTCGATGGATAAACGGTGCCGTGTGGTTAGTAAAAACAGACATATGATAAAAAACAGCGTTAGGTATCCAACTAGAAGAAGGAAAAGCATTTTTGATGGCTTTAAACGGGTTAGACAGCACACACGGGGCACCTGCCGAACCGCGCGTGTGTGCGGCTGCCATATTCTCCCCCTACCCCCTACTCCTATCAACTGAGCTGGTATCGGGATATCCAGTACATATGAGTGCTGATACTGTTAAATGTCCTAAGGAGCTTTGGTTTTGTCTGTGCGGGTGATGGATACTCGCAGAGTCCATGACATTAGCAGTGTCCCTTCCTGCCCTGTTGCAATGATGATAAAAAAGTCTATACTTTATGTGCAGTGGCCATGACTCAGTGTGAGCATATGACTACATGCCACTGTGTAAGAGTAGGAGAAAGAAATGAAGAGGAACAGAATGAGGCAGACCAAGAGGGAGAGAGAGATGAGTGATTGAGAGCAAGGTTGCTAACGTCCTTTTCATGTTGTGGATTATACTGTAGCATTGCCCTAAAGTGACAGGATGAGCTTCGACCCCCTCGGGTGCTCTCAATCCATTGGAGTAGCTGTATGTCTGTCAATTTCCCCAGACTGCCACATCAAAGGCTGTCACAGATACATAATAATGGATAACAAGAGAACGGTCCGGTATGCTATCCTCATTCCCTTTCAAACTTTTGATTCACCAGAGATTGTCCTTGGCTGTATGCTTCAAATATGTCTACTATATAGGGAAAATATTTCTCCTCTCCCAAGCCATTTTTGACATGTTATACAGTATATGAAGTCCATCTACAGCTCTGCATACCTTTTTTTTACCGTAACATAATTTCTGCCCACTTCTCTTGAGTGGCTAAGTATCAACAGTGGTATCCTTTGCTTGTGGATCTGTCTGCCACTGGGGGCACTTCTGTCTGTCAAAACATCTTCTGATCTCTGTCAAACTAGCTGAGCATGAAGATATGATTGCAGTGCAACTCAACTATATGGCCCTATTGTGGTGCTCTCCATATAACTATAGCGCCATGTGTTTACCTTTATAATTAGTTTACTGATCAGGCCAATCAGTGGTACAGGAAGATGCATCCATCCATGGTGTTCAAAGTGTCATCATATGCAAAACAGATGGACAGAGGATGGGCAAAGCATAGACTGTATCGTAATACATCACAGATGATTGTCTTTCACTCGCTTTCTTTCAACAGTAAAAAGTCTGCTATCACATTGTTCAATGTGAACAGCTGTTTGCCTTCATGAATAGGGTGAACAGCTGTTTTACATAATGGTAAGCAATTTCAACTTTTGGCCACCTGTTTCATGATCGGCCATTTAGTGTCCTCAAGCTCACCAGCTAATGCATTGACATCGCACAGGACAGGCATCTGCATTGACCTTTGCATGAATGATGTTTGTTTGAGGTCTATCCATTAGATGTCATCCACTGTAAGGCATCCTCTTGAATGATAAAGGTCAGTTTTACTGCAGGTTAAACTACCATGTCAAAATGCCAGAGGCTCTTCTCAGTCTGCACATGGCTTCTTTTGGTCAGCTGCCTTTTTTTGTCTCTGAGGTTACATCAGGTATTAAATGCTATTACAGTACACTATATGATACAATTTTCAGGCTATGACTTATATTCGGTCTCTATCAGGAGTTTCCCAGGAGGTGACAAGCACTTACTTCCTTTCCCTCTCACAAGCCAATGTCTTTAAAAATACGTCTTTCTTTCTGTCATCCACATCGCTCCGTTCTCCCTTTTCTCCCTCTTAACCTTCCTCTCATCAAACCGTCCGCTGATCTCCCTTGACCTTCTAGACAATTACATGCCAGTGGCTCTATCTGTAGGCCAGGCCTGTTGAGGGAGATATGCTGACTGACAGGTAATGACACCCACTGAGAGCTAGAATCCCCCCAGGACTCACTGTCTGCTTGCCTGCCAGCCCGCCTGCCTGTCTCCCGTGCCTTAGGTCCAGAAGTCGAACTGAAAACCGCCACACCGTCGCTGTTTTCATCATAATAATCATCCTTTTCCTCATTATCATTATCACAGTCGACATTATTCTTGTGCCACAGACATCACCCTCCAACAGTGTGTCATCCGTATTACTGTTTTCTGTATTTTTCAGGTTGCCCAGGATTTTCCCTCTGTCACCGTCTCTTCCTGTCACTTTCTCTCTCTTTTTCTATTTTTTTCAGTCCGTAACTATCCCTTTAAATCTCTTTCCTACTCCTGTGTCTGTCACTCTGACTCTCTCAGTCCAAACTATCATTCATTTTCACACATTTAAACTGAAAGTGAAAGGTCGCTTTTGGCATAATTAATTTCCAGCTTTCCTCCTCCCTTCCGTTTTATTTTAGTCAGAAGGGCCTATTACTTTGACTTTAATTCCTCCTCTGGCACCCAGACTGAGGAGGTGGGGGTGGTTCACTTTATGAGGTTTTTTAACATGAATATGAGTTCCCCCAACCTGCCTATGGTCCCCAATTGGCTTGAAATGGTGACAGGTGTAAACCGAGCCCTGGGTATCCTGCTCTGCCTTTGAGAAAAGTGAGCTCAGATGGGCCGATCTGGAATCTTGCTTGTTTATGATGTCATAAGGAGCAAGGTTACCTCCCCTTTCTCTGCTTTGCCCGCCCAGAGAATTTGGCCTGCCCATGAGAGAGAGACATCATGGCTTTCAAACGAGCAAAGTGGCAGTTGGTCAAGGCCACACCTTTGCATCTTACCGTTTATCAAATGGAACCAGCACTGTCAAGGTTTCGTGTTAAAAAAAAATTTCTGTGTCCCTAATTAATCTGTGTCTCATAAAACTACTCTCGCCAGACATTTTTATTGGTTCAATCAACATTTAATAATTCATTTAATTGAATGCTATAATTGTATAGCATGTAATGAAGAAGAAAACAAAAAAATGTATTCATTTTTCCTTATTGTCACATTTACTACTTCATTTAACATATCCAAACTGTACAAGAATTCATAAAGTAGTGGAGCCAGGATTCGTCGGTGCTGTCCGTCTGTGTTGCCGTCTTGTAATGGCTCTCGTGAGACTTTACAGCCTTTAAAGAATGATCTCCTTCGTCATGTCCAGCTTTGACAGGAGCTGGCAACACACCACGCAATCCATGTTTCTATTTCTGTCGTCATGTTTGACCCAGGGGGAGTCATCCTTCCATGAAGGAATGGATGTTCTTTTTCCTTTTTCCTCATAGCTTTCTTTCACTGCTACCACTTCCATTTTTTTTATTTTTTACTTCTAATCCTGATTCATTCTCATGGCAGTGACAGTGACAGAGCTGTCAACCAGCTCTATCAGGGTGAGTCAGGTGTTGTGGGCAGGCTGGAGGCCTACTGGCTGGAGGTTAACTACTGCATGCTTGTTTTTTTTAATCGGTGTTTTCAGGACTGACCCAATCTCGATGGTAAGCTCTTAAATTTACTATCACACCCTGACTTTCAGTCGACCCTCGGCAGCTGTTACTGTTACTGTTAATGTTCACAATCCACGCACGTCATCCGCAGTGAGTGATTGGCCGTCATTTTGTCAATTAAAGCTCTGCTGTGAGTGTCACACCTATTATAACAGACACTAATTGTCATAAAGCATGCGGATGAATATGTTTTCAGTGATTTCAGTGCACTTTTGAGGGAACCAACAGTGCATACTAAACTGTAATACCATGTTTAGACTGACATCAGCAAAGCATGAAAATAAACAGCCCCCTCATTGATTTCTGCGTTGGCAGAGCGGGGTTGCAGAGACACCAGCAAAGGAACGCCTGTCTTTTGTTGTAACACAATGCTATGTCATCCAGCAAGGAGCTGCATTGGCCCAACAAATATGTACAAGCATTCATGCTAGATTAGCTACCTTTTTAACTGGAACGGTGTAATTCTTCTAATTACCTGGAGTATTGTTGCAGCAGAGAATAAAACGATTGCCACTGTGGACCCTTTCCAGAGTTATAACATTTTCAGTATTATTATGAAGTGCAGTGTTCCAGCATCTGAAAAGCCATCACACTCATGGATGTATTACTTAAATCAGCCTTGTTTTTCATTGTCTCACCGGTACGTACATAACTACACCCCCATCAACTCAGCCCTTTGCTATGTAAGCCGCTAGCGTGAATTTTAATAAGTGCACTGTCCTATGGCATCTAGTATGTCAAGTGCTATGTGGGCCCAGCAGAAAGTCTCATTTTGACTAATTTAATAATGCCCAAATGCTTATGTAATGTGCTGAATGATATGAAAAATGAAGAGTGCTGGCCTTCGTTTTCAGTTAACACAAAAGGATGTGTTAAAGGTACAAACTCCCTCTACTCTGCCAATCTTAAAACACTTCTGCATATGCCAACAGTATGGCTGTGAGGCAGCAGGTACCCCTAGCTGCAAAGCAAGCTTCATCTCAAGAACTTCAGATTCATGGTGCGAGGAATAGACACCCAGTGTGCCTGTGTCTTTGGAGACAAGCTCACGCCAGTGTGGCCTGGGCACAATGAATCATACTGCCTGCTGTCTTTCCATGACAACTGCTGCGCATTCTCTATCACAGTGCTGTGAGGAATAACCCATTCTTTCTAAAGTTGAAAATGTTTGCCAAATACTACTAATGCATGGCCATTAGTTGGCATGAAGACATCAGGATTTGGAGCATTCGCTCAGCTGAGTCAGAGAAAAAGACGTAGACTGGCTACTTTGTACTGATAAATTGCTTTCAGACTTTTCCAACCCAGTGGGAGTGGAATCGAACAAATAGCAGCATCAGTCTGCCAGTGGATAAATAATAAATAATAAGACTGCACAATATTCACACATGAGGATGAACTTGTGGCTCAAAATGGTATTGCCAAGCCAGTCATTCACATTGATGGTTTTTATTTTTATCCACCATCATTTTTCTCATTTGGCATCCGCCACTCCCTTACCCACCTAGCCATGTCCATTTTCATCAATCTGAGTGCTCCAGTGACAGGTTCTCCACTGACTCCATTTTATGCTTTGTGGATTTCCTGTAATCATGCTGACATTGGTGCAACCCTTTTGTAAGCAACTTCTGTGCTTTCAATTTATCTGATGTCATTCTGCAGCTACTGGCAACACTCCGCTGGTGCTAATGTTTTAACAATAGCAGGAGGGAAATATTATGGTGTGCTTCCATTGGATCTTTAGTACTTAATGTCAACATCTGCAGCATTTCGACCATCTGCAGTCTCTATGTGTTCGTGCCAAATACAATGTTTGCCAAATATTTCAGTTTTTTTCTTTCATCCGTTATACAAGCTCAAGCCTGCCACACATGGCATCTTTGCATCTTTTTGTAAGTTAAGTGGAGAAACACTGCTCTCCAAACTACTTTTGCAGCTGTTATAATTGCAGTTAAGATAAAATAAGAGACAAGGGAAACTTGTTTATCTAATATAAAGTGTTTTTACTTATCGTTGATGTCGGTTGAAAACCTTGTATGCCAAAAAAGGTCATTTGAAAACATTATATTGAGCTTTTACCTTCGACGGGGAGATGAAATTGCCTTGTCACTATTCAAATATTTGTAAAACCTACAGACAGACATAAAGCGTGACCAATAGTTGATTTATGAAAATAAAATGACAAAATATGGAAATACAAGGTTTCTGCCCGACAGCGACATTATTATTTGTGTGATCTTGGGTTTAATTGGATTGGGTTGAATGGTGTCAGTAAAAGAGGCTGTTAAAGGTTACAGCTGCCATTCCTGAGTATTTCTGCATAAACCTCAGCAGATTCTGTAGCTCCTAAAGCCTCTATGGTACTGCATCAGCTAGTTGTGTATTTGCACTTGGCTAGCTGTTGTTTTAAAGCTGCGTGGCATTGCAGTTGTGCCAGGTAATAAGCTGAAGTGGAGCAGAAATTAGAGAGACTCACACCCAAACACACACACACAAACGGTAAAACAAATGCACCCATCTTCCCAAGAGTCCTGTCTCACAGACATGCTGGATAAGACCCTGCTCATTATTCCCCTGAGTGAAATGAGCCTCCAGTCATAACCCAGATCATAAATATATACTGTATTTAGATGCACTTGATATACAAACACGCCTTGCGAGACATGCAAGACGAAATGAAAAGTACACAAGAGAATATGTGATATGGCAACACTTGGCTATTACACATACAACCAGCGATTATTATCTGAGACAGCTGTCATCACCCTGCCTTTCTCATCCACAATCACAGTGCAGTGCATTCTGGGACACAGACTTGCTTGATGCTAGGGATGGGCGATATGGCCTAAAATCCATATTGCGATATACATTGCAGCCTCTTGCGATACAATATATATCACGATATATAAATTATAATACAACCATTTCAGAACAAGTTACATAGACCCTAAGGAAAGCCAAACTGCTAAATGTATATTTTTTTAAAAGAGAAAGAAACATAGTATGTAGTTTTGAGAACATTTATTGTGCAAAGCTGTAACTATACAACATAATGTTGCAGATACGTCAACTAAAGAAAATGTTTCAAGTATAAAAGTTTCTTTACAGTAGTGCCATGCCGTAGACAGTAAAAAGTGCAAAACAGTAACAGAGCACACTTGTACACAAACAGGCACGCACGCACGCACGCACGCACACACACACACACACACACACAGTGGTGTAGTCTATGTGATACACAGGTATACGCAGTATACCCACTAAGAATGCTCCAGGATTTCCATATACCCACTTAAAAATGCGCAATGACATGTAACAACATACTTTCCATTATATGTTTTATATATTTTGAATTGCCATGTGTGTTTTCCTTCGCATAGGCTAAATAAAGCTATTTCCACCATAAATTGGTGCATTAAAGTTTATCAGAATGAAGGAAATTAAGTATTTGACGCTCCAAATTTCCCAGGGGGAGGACACCCAGACGCCCCACTTTAATATGTCCATTCTGGTCCATATATTTATATAGTACAGTATACCCCCGTTATATAGTGAATGATCAGGCTGATGAAAGGCTCAGTGGTACGGCTCGACTACAGGTCCGTTGTAGCGGCTTAAATCCAAATAAGTCCAAATAATGGATGTTGCACCGGTCTTTTTCACCAGCTCCTCCGTCCGTCCGCCATGTTTACTCAAGATGACGATGATTGCATCAACATGCTTTATCGCAATATAGTTAAAATCTCTATCGTAGGGCAATTTTCTATCGTTTATATTGCATATAGTTTATATCGCCCTTCCCTAGTAGATGCTCTCTCTTTTTTCCTCCTTTTTTATTTTCTCTAAACATTTTTTTATTTTTTTTTAAGTACAATAGACTGACCACTGGTCCTTGTATAGGTTATATTGATGTTCCATGATGAAGTATTTGAACCTTGCTTTACAGTTCATTTTACAGCCACATCGATCCATTTCATAGGGTGGCATTGGTATTTAAAAATCCATTGACTGAAATATTTGATCAACCACGTTATTACCACGTTGCTCATATTGGTGTAATGGTGTGATTATGTAATAATTACATGACCTTGCTTCTGTGAGAGCAACATTCATTGAGAAGCTTTATTCTCAGATGTCTTTTGTCTCTCAGCCAATAAGGCAAAGGGTGGTCTGCCAGGAAATGCTGTCACAAACCATAAAGAAGAACTGTAAGATTACAGCTTTTTTAATTATCAACTCGTTATCCCATGTTGTCTTTCACTCTTTGTCATCAGCCCTCGCAGGTTCTTTGTACACGAAAGTTGGAAAACAATGGCAGCGCTCCCTCATGTGCTTCTCGGTCTATGGCTTTTACGTTCACAGGCCCAGAGAGACTCTACTAAAGGCTTCCTTTTATTTACAAGAATTGTGACTTCAACAGCAATTATCATAATTGTTGACTGTGTCCCATTGAATTATATCTTTATGGTTTTAACTATTTTCCTTCTTGACCCCCAGTAACAACACAAAATGTATAAACTGCAGACTAAATATGCGTTAACTGAAATTACTTCACATGGTAATGACTTCATTATTACAATTTATAGGCCAGTGGAGTCGGGTTAGCATTCAGCCTCAGATTAATGAGACATAACACATCAATCCACTTACACACATTATGATAGGTGTGTGTGGGCTATAATTAGATCATGTGACATCCAGGAAACCAGTTTCTTGTCTCCAGGTCTTCCGTGAGCAAGGCTTTCTAATTATGTAAGATCGCACCTCCGCTTCCTTCGGTACTGCACACTACAGGGCTTGCGGATGAGATAGATTAAAGTGTGGAACTGGCAATTCCATTTCTCATGCAGTCAGACAGGCAGACAGATTGGCTGTGGTATAGCTCCAAGTGAATAAAACAGCTATTAGACAAGCATGACGCACAGACATACACAAGTGCATGGGCGTTTAGGCACACACAGGTACATGCACAAACATTCACACCCTCAAAAATAAACAGGCAAATATCTGACACTAAAAAGGCTGCGATAGCTGTCTAGTGTCTGCTAATTAACGTCAAAGCAACCATCAAATACATGAGAAATGTTGTTTATCGAATGTTAAAAATACCAAATTAGTTTTTGATGTGCAACCTTTATTTACATAGATTAAAAAAAGGAAATTGCAATAAGAAACAAGCCCTTTTAATGATGTCTTTGAAATGAAAGGGACAAGCTGTTTGCATCTGGATGAGTAGATTTCAAAATCTGTGATTTTTAATTACGTAGGATGTGTGTTTTGTGGTCGTGTGCACATGTACTGTCTACATGTATCCCTCTTTGATAAAAGTGAAGACTGACCTTTTTGGTAAAAATAAAACGGACAATGTAAAGTTACATAACCTTGAAAATACCCACATGTCACCTCTGAAAGAGAAAAAACTTTTATTTTAATCCTTAGTCCTCAATCGCTTTAGCCTCCCTCAGTGAAAAGAGGGCAAGATGTACAAACCCATTAAACTAAAAGGCAGATGAATGGAAGTGGTGAGAGAGGACAGCCCTTTACTTTTTCAAATTGCAACGTCCATGATCTTCACATTTACTGTTCTCTATGTCTCATATAAATTCAGGTCTCTATTTGAATTGCAGCCTTTGGTTGAGCTGTATACTGTCAGTTTAAATCAGACACAGGTGTTCCAAGTATTAACTGTAAAATCTATGTTTGATACATGAACCAATTAATTAAATCTGGTATATTTAGCAAAAAGTCAGAAAGGCAGGTGTTGAGAAATGGGGGGGGGGGGGGGGGGACTTATGAGTCAATTCCCCACATAAGAGTTTGATTAGCTCATGAGTTGCTTTATTATTTTGTGTTTTTAAAAGGCATCCAAGTGCATGGTCTGGCCCATGTGGCTTCTTCATTGATGCTTTAAGCCCTTTACAAACCTGCATTAGTACACAGCTCACAAATCTGATCCCTCACATGATAGGGTGGACTAATCAGCCAGCTACAACAAAACAAGCAGACCTCTAATGAAGTTGCTAAAGTAGAAGTCGATGCCAGGATATGTGGAAAGGAGCATTTGCAACAAATAATCCAAAGGCCCGATATGCAGCTTGCTAAAAAAAAAAGAGCACATGAGGTGATCAGTCTTCAAATCACTACTTCCAGGTTCAAATTCATTTGTGTACCACTTGTCCAATGCTCATGAATTATACAGTGTCACTCAAAATGAAATTATCAAACATTGTAATTATTTAAAGTGCTCATATTATGCTTTTGGACTTTCCCCCTTTCCTTTATTGTGTTATATATCTTTTTTGTGCATGTAATAGGTTTACAAAGTGAAAAAGACCAAAGTCCACCCCATCTCCAACAGAAAACACTGTTCACAAACTGCTCCAAACAGCTCTGTTGTAGTCCAGCCTTTACTTCCGTGACGAACGTGCGTCACTTTGTAACACACGTTATAATGCTCGCCTAGCTGCTAGCATGGCACGCCCTCAGACTCCGCTTCTGACTGGCTTGTAGTGCTGACCTAGGTACTGCGCATGTGCGACTCCCAACAAAGATGGAACAGAAGTGAGATGCCTCACTCTGTAGCCAAAACGGAGAGCTCAACACACAGGGTGAAAAGAGGAGCTGCAGCAATGTATAGTACAACAAATATATGGTGTTTTGTGAAAATGAAACCATGTTAACCTATTCTGGTAAAACCTATAAATACAGTTATGAACCTGAAAATGAGCATAATATGAGGTCTTTAAGTCCTTAATGGGACTCTGGATAGAGGCTTTTAAACGGACTGTCTAGTATTATCACATGCTTGTTCACATTTTTGCATATTTTCACATCCTACAAGGTGGATTAATGTATCATCAAAGAAGATACTGACAGGGCCGGATGTGAGAATGCCACCAATAGATCTTAAAAATCTTTGACAAGACTCTTGGCGCATCCTGGGCTTACATGTATTTTGAGCTTTGGAAATAGAGTTTTACATGTACCATCTGTGAACAAGGACTTAGAGGGCGATATATTTCCCTGAGGGTAGGGTAAAAAGTTGATTGCCCATATGATTACAAAGTTAAATAGATAAAAGTTAAGCATATCATATAAAACAGAAGAACAAATGCAATGTCTTGAATAAAACATATGCTCAGTCTATTCGTGGCAAAAATCCTCAGTGTATACTTTCAGTAGATAAGTGATTTATTTTACCAGCAGAAGCCTGAAACAAGTATGGTGTGAATAGAAACAGGTCAAACATCCATATGTCTGTCCCTGTAATACTTTCACAGTTTCTGTCTGAAATGTGCGATAAAAAAGCAAAAGTTGAATTCCCTCAGTTTCCCTCAGACATGCTGAGGAAATAAGCATTACTTTATTTCAGTCATACAATTCATCACATTTGGCTCTATGAAAAGTAGTATATGTTGCATCAGTGTGTTCATTCCTCACTGTGAATTGATTCTAGTGTCTCATTTACCTGAGGCGAGAGCGAGAGGAGCAGTCACGCAAGGAAAAATAACCACTGAGAACACCTACTGTATATTGACTTCCAATTCAAATGAGCGCCATGTTAAATCACTTTTCAGTATCCATATCCTTTAAAAGCGTTTATTTGATCAAAGACCAAGTCCCTCTGAACTATTTCCCACACTCTCCGTATCAGATAATGGCTTTCCCCTCCAATCAACGTTGGAGAGCACATTACAATTAATTACCTTGTACAGTAGGTGAAGCGCTAGTTCATTTGATCTGCATTTAGCACTTGGTGTGATGGAACATCTAGTTAATAGAGAAGTCAGCAGATCCTTCAAAAAGGTAATGAGTTTTTTACTCTTGGCTGCCACTTTCCAGGGACACTCCTAGCATCTTTGTCACAAAAAGCATCGCTCCCACAGCGAGGCAATGCAAGCCTGTTTTTTTGGGACCTCTCTCTTGTGTACAACAATAGGGCTCTATTACTAATGTTCACAGACCAGGACCCCTGACGCAACTTAAGGTCCAGATGCCTTTATTCTGACTTACATTAAGCAGCAATGCTTCACTTCTCTCCCAAATCTCACACCTCACAAACCTCCCTGTCTCTTGTGATTTGTCCACTCAGAAGGAATAAGCAATGAGAAGAATTGGCAACTGCAGTAAGTGAAGTTATGAAGTTGTAAACGCGTTGCCACTTTGGTGTAAATCACATGTTCATATGGATTATTTCTAGCTCTAAATGCAGGACTCAAAGTGATAGACATAGCAATGGCAGTGTTTGGATGTGTACAGTATGAGTGTGTATGTGCATCTACAAGAACAGGTGCATAGTTGTGTTTCTAACAAAGGTGAAAGAAATGCTTGCTCCAATTTCTCAAAACAATAAGGGCTCTCAATGTTTTATACAGGACTGTTTTTTGTGAATGAAAACGTAAGCCGAGTTTGTGCGTAATGGTTTGATGCTGTTTTTCTTTAATGTTAAATTGTGTTATGATTAAAATCAGCCAGAGGTTTACATGTTTACATAAGAGTAACATCTCTGAGAGATGCTAAAAAGCCCGATAAAAGCATTTCCCTGTGCTACGTGCTGTTACCTCGGAGGAATTCTCATTTCATACCTACTTTTCACTCAGCCTGTCATCCACAGTCCACAACCCGCTGCGCCTTAGCGTAGCTCTGTGCTACTCATTGATTGGTTTTAAATGTAATGAATGAGAGAAACAAAAGGGACCATAGGGACCCACAGAAGAAACATGACATGTCAACACAGCAATTATGAAATACATTTTAAGAACAAAAGAAGGAGTGAGGTGGAAAGTTACAGTATGGAAAGACATTGTATGGTCCTCAGAGGGACATAGGTCATAGGAAACACTGTGCTATTTATATATTTATAACAGCAGACACAAAACCTTTATTAGAATATTTCTTCTGCTCATTAATGTATTATGATGCAAACTCACCTGACCAAAGAGATGTTCGTGTGTCATAACAGATATGGTACCCAGCCCATATGGGCTTACAAGACACTGGACAGCAATAACAAAACATTATGTTTTGGTTGTTAAAAAATAATTTCTAATCATTTTGAAATTATTATTTAATTTTTTTGGCCACTTGGGGCAGTAGACACAAGCTGTAAACACAACATTGATATTATCATGTAGGTAGCGTTTAGTGGTGTCTTTAGAACTTATTGGAGAAAAAAAAGCTGACCTGGGTCTGAAAACAATGCTGATAAGAGGTGATCACAATCATTTTCTGTGGGGTTTGTCACTTTGAAAGACCCCTTTTGCCACCGGTATAGTACATGTAGTCATTTGATCCATTATTAATATAAAGATATTATTTATAGCAGCTTTAGTCCGTGGATCTAACACTGCTATGTTTGTGTTTAAGACATGGGAATGGACAAATTGCACATCATTTAGTCATGATCCTGACAAGAAATCAAGATGTAACCATACATTTTAAACTTGCTTTTGTGTAGCCATTAATCACCATCACAGGGTATTCCTCTGAATATGAAGTGTTGATCCTCAGAGAGAAGTCCAACAATGAATATTTATAAAGTTGGATTTGAATTTAAAAAATCTAAAACTTGTAAAGCCTGTACGTGATCAGGAGGGTGTCCGTTAAGTGCATAAAGAAATGAATGCCCTTTGTCCATCAGACAGACACAAGTATAACCTTGGATGAACTGTCACTGATACTCTCTTCTTCTTTGCAAAGCATTTTAATTGGTTGTAGATATTGGCATACTGTTACTCCCCGTGATGATAGCAGATGAGTGGATATGTCTCATCTTTGCAAGCTAGAGCTAGTTGTTGTTTATCCAACTGTGTGATCAGCAGGGAAAAGGTCACTTCAAACACGATCCAGCTCTGTATGCAGCTCTGCATGTCTGAAATGATTAAGCTTATTATTAAGTCAACGCTCAACCTGATTTTCTCTTTAACAGTCTGCAGTACTTTTAATTTGAACAAAGTTGTACTTAATTGTATTTTTTGTAACCCAGCGCCTTTGCTAATGTACATCCTCATATCCTGTCAGATCTATAGTCTTCTATTATATACACTATTACAATACTATTAAATATATTCTGTAGCACCCAAAATGCGTTGCTACTGGTTGCTACATATACTAAACGTGGAACAAACAAGCCGAAATAATGACATAACAGCGTGAATGTAAAAAATAATGCATAGATTCTCATTTGCACATTTGGATAGTATTATAAGGCGTGCACCCAGGGCGCATTAAGCATGGGTACATTTTATGTGACTTATGTGACAGGGAAATGGACATGAAGTCTTGTCAGGAGAAAGGCAGCTCACTCTATATATAATAACCCTGCTGATACAAAAAGGGGGCCTTGTATGTAGTGTGTGTGTGTTTGTAGGCAGAGCTGCAAGTCATTCAGGCAGCCCTGGGTGTGTAAATGAGTGTGATTTGGCCTCCTGATGTCTCATAGTAGACAGGAAATGCATTGGAAATGAAAATTTTATTGATAAAAGCGTATGGACTTCTCGGGAAAAAATCTAAATAGTTTTTTATTTGTGTTGGTGTTTATTTTTCTTTTCCATGATTGCCAAGATTTGGGAGAACAATTTTTATAAGCCAAACGGGTTGTTCAATATTGTTCTCTGTGTGAAATTGTTAATACATTTCAGTGACATTCAATTTCTGTTTAGTTTTTTCTTTTTTCTTTATAGTCACATAACAATTTCTACATTCATATGACATTGCTGCAGCATACATAGTTGCAGCAAACAAGTTTTCCTGAAAAAACAATGATGTATATATTTTGTGCATTACAGGGTTGAGGTTATACAAGCATTATTACACAAGGAAACAGATGACTGAAAGATTGGAAAGGCCCCAGAGGGTTAATTACAAAGCCTGCTTTCAGACATCTGCTGTTCATTTTATTGTGTTTTCTTTTTTACTCTTGAGCCTAAACCTATTGAGGTATGTTGTAGTTTGCATAAATGTTAGTTGTTCATGTAGCTGGGCTGAAACATAATTAAGTAGTTCATGTAAAATGTTTAAATTATTACATTTCAGTAATGACCAGCCTCCTCAGCGATCTTGGAAATAGTACTTGTACTAATAGCCAAGATGAGTATTAATGCATAGAATTGTTGTGTCAAGCATCACATCTTCATGGAAAAATGTTTGGTTAGACCATATGAGCCATATAAGTTAGACCATATAAACGATAATTTAGGCCATATATTGACTGCATATAAAAGCATTTACTGTATGTCATTCAGTTTCTTTCCTGTGTTTATAACAGGGAAATTATGAACATTTGACATATGTGCTGTTAAATGTCACAGGATACATTTAGGAGAAATAAAATAACCTTCTCTCCTCTGTCTGAATGTATTTTATTATTACTATCAGAGAATGCATACAGATATATCACTCCATAGTTATCATGTAGTTTTCAAATCCATTTTAATATCTAGAGTCTTATTGTGATGGAATAACATTATTTTGCTGCATATATATATATATATATATATATATATATATATATATATATATATATATATATATATATATATATATATATATATATATATATATTATAATTGGCTTAGCTAAGCCAAGTACAGGACAGGCATCAATCTTTCTGATAATTATACAACAATACAACAAATCCATTAATGCATACAGAATGTGTATGAATCATTTCTCAGTATAACATGTCTCATCATTCTTTATTGCTTCTGTGACAAAATTGTATAGGATACTTACGTGGTGTAGCATCTCTGTAAAGCTGCTGCAGTGACTGGAGTTTCAAGTCTTTACACTGCCTCTATGAAAGCTATACAAGCCGACAGATGTTTTTGATTGCTTTTGCTGCAGTAAACAGTATGTTATGAATATATATTTTTTCTGGGGTCTTTAAAATATCAGTATGTTATGAATGTATATTGTTGCAGTGTTCTTAAGATTTGAAAGCTTTCAAGCTTTCACCATACAAATCAGATATTTATGTTAAATAGCACTCAGCCTTTTAGAACAAAAGTAGATTTCACACACTGAAAGCTACTCCTAAAGTGTATGGATTTATTAACAACAGTACCTGCCATAGTAGGCACTCCAGATTATTGGAGAGTGGTGTGCACACAATGTCACCTAAGTGTTAGGGCTAATAAATCCATACACCTTGGAAACAGCTTTCAGTGGATTGAACTTTTATTGTAGATCTAAAAGAAAAAAAAGCCTTTAAATACATGACCTGTCCTGTCCTCGTTTTTTCAGATTGAATGATCGTTGGCCACATGGGCCACCCTAGTTCTAATGAATGTGGAGGGAAAAAAAACAGCAGTTAGCGGTGTGGATGATTTATTTGTTGATGACTTTACTCACCCTCACAACCCATCACTCCTTTCGATTCCCTTCTTCTCAGCTGCCATCCTTGACGACCCTATGGAGTGCAGCAGAGGAGAGCGTTTGGCCATCACACTGGCCAAAGACAGCATCAACAGGAGCAGTAACCGCTCCACCACTGGCAAGCTGGAGGTGGACATCTTTGAACTGCTGAGAGACAGTGAATATGAGATGGGGGAAACAAGTAAGTAACACGGGGAAAAAATGCCTATGAATTGGTGTGGAAAAGAAAGTGTTGATGTGTGTGATTGTTGATGTGGGTCTGTTGGTCAA
Source organism: Gymnocephalus cernua (assembly GCA_023631565.1). Taxonomy (NCBI): domain Eukaryota; kingdom Metazoa; phylum Chordata; class Actinopteri; order Perciformes; family Percidae; genus Gymnocephalus; species Gymnocephalus cernua. The sequence goes on from CM042430.1 coordinate 19,402,522, forward strand.
TATATGTGTACGTTGTGGTAGAATTTCCAGCTTACAAGCTCATGCTATGTAAGTTGAGACAGTGGTACGCCAGGTCTCATTCAACCAGGTCAGTGTCCAACATAACAGCCGTAGGTCATAACCTGTCTCAGGCAGAGTAGTAGTTCAGCTCTCTGTCTCCAGACTAACAGCTGTAGGATAAGACAGTACTGCCTCAAGCGCTCCTATTCCAAGGTCATGCAGAAAGTTAACCCATACTCACATTCACTAATACACACACACACACACACACACTAGCATACTTCCCAGAGAGAGATAGACTCAACTAGGCTTTAGGTAAGCATATGTTTTACGCCGCCCGCAATATCTTTGTTTACATTGAAGGTTAAGCTGAACTTAACTCCTCCAGCATGAGTTTAAATACAGACGCCACTACATGATAACACATCGTGGTTAAACTGTGCTGTTTGCCTAATTTCTCCTTGATCGAGATTCCATTAAATGCTTCTGTTTAAGTCATCAAAGTCTCCTGAACCTCCATGTATCCAGAAGTCAAGCTGCTCCTGAGTTTTTCTCTAACATACGTTAAGACAGAGAAAGGGTCTCTCATTTCAAAATCAGCAAACCTGTCATTTCAAGTCATCCTACTGTCTTATTTTCACTCTTATTTTCAGTCTCTCACACTCTTCCCCCAAGTACACAGTTATTTCTGTCTGTCTGGTTTAACAATATTTTGGTCAGAGGCAAACAAATGATTGAAAATAAATGACAGTCTGCCATGGTACAGGAACACAAAATGAACTGTCATATTTTGATAGCTGCAGAAATCAAATGGTGTGTTTGTATTTTGTTCTCTTATGCATTGGCAACTTTCACTCTGCTGTGGCAGAGTCAAAACAACATTTTCTGTAAAAAGGAGTGTAATGTAAAATTGTCTTAAAGGTCCCATGGCATGAAAATTTCACTTTATGAGGTTTTTGTAACATGAATATGAGTTCCCCCAGCCTGCCTATGGTCCCCAATTGGCTTGAAATGGTGATAGGTGTAAACCAGGCCCTGGGTATCCTTCTCTGCCTTTGAGAAAAAGTAAGCTTAGATGGGCCGATCTGGAATCTTGCTTGTTATGAGATCATAACAAGCAAGATTCTCAATAGCCTCCTCCTCCTCAATAGCTACAGACACAGAAATGGCACGTTCTGAGTAAAGCTCATTGTGGGACTGGCTCTAGTGGCTGTAATTCTGCACCAAGGCTGAATTTCGGGAAAGAGACTTCAGATATAGTATTAGGGGACCACTAAGGCCTATATAAAAGCATCCAAAGAGCACCATGTCATGGGACCTTTAATGTTTGTCAAAACAGAGATGGCCTTCAACAGAAAGGCTTATCGACCTTTTAAAATTCCAGTAATTTGTTACACACATGTGGCAAATGTACCTTGTTATCAATTCTGTCAATGCCTCCACTTCACAGCTCCTCAGAACATCAGTGTACTGGTTAGTGACCTGTTGCCTCACACATCAGTGTTTACTGGTTAGATCTTTTACATTTTTAATGAAAACTATAACAAAACAATACAGCACAGTACGGGTCTGCAGAAAACAACCAATATAAACAGCTATGACAAGAAGTGTGAGGATTGATTTTTGATATAACACATTCCCACTCTCACAAACCTAAGAGCTTCAGTGGTGCCGCTTAATCCATGGAAACGCTGCATCACTTACCACAACAACAAGAAACTGTGTGTGTGTGTGTGTGTGTGTGTGTGTGTGTGTGTGTGTGTGTGTGTGTGTGTGTGTGTGTGTGTGTGTGTGTGTGTGTGTGTAAAGTAGTGTCTGTTGGTGTGTGCATGCTTTATCGTGTGTATATTGTGCAAATGTTTTGTGTGTGTGTAATTAGAGGAATGAATTGGATTAGGGACGGATCAGTGGCCACAGTTAGATGGAAATATCACAGAGGGGCCACTACCTGCCCAGAAAAGTCCCACCCCAACCTTTCAAGCACCCACTCCTGCCTGTGTAGTAAACAGCTCCTAAATGGATGACTCCCTTGGCTGCTTGCCTCTTTTACAGGCAGGTAGGCTATATCGACGATGATTCATTTAGGGAATTGCTCTGGTGTCGCTAGAAGATCTGCCGGATGTCCCTCATTTCGTCCACATTTCTTTGTGTTGACATTCTAAACTCTGATCAATTAATGAGGACTATGGTTAACTGCTCCTCAGATCTCTGCAGGGTAAATTGAAACAGCTAGCTAGACTATCATCATCCCGGAGTGCTGTGTGGACTAGCAAGACCTTCCTCCGCAGCGCTGTGGAGGAAGGTCTGGCAATGTGAGACTAACCGGCAGTAAACTCACTCGTGACCGGACTTCTTTCACATTTTCACATATATTATTTATAAAGCCATATTACACACATAAATGTTTGCTTTAGCGCTGCCATGGCCAACTGAGATGGTTTTAATCCCAAGAAATCTTAAACCATTAAGATCTGAAGAAAACCTTCATTACCTGGATAAGTTTAGTTGTGGTAGCTGCGTTTTGTGTGTGTTTGAGTGTACACATGTTCTGTGGCCGTCTTTTGATATTTCTGGTTTTGCTATATTTTATTGTATCTGTCCAACTGTCCATCTTCTTGTAACCAGCAACACCTGTCAATCATTTCACAAGTCAAACTCATTACAGCCCTCTAATCATTCCAAGGATCCAGTAGTTTGTATTGATCAGTGAAAATCAATGTCAAGCGCAGAAAATTGACATACTTGCTTACCGACCTACCTTCTGACCATAATTTGTCCACGGTGAGAGGCACAGAACTATTCTGAAAATGATCAGCATTGATGGACACCGTGACACTGCCATCAATGTCCAGTGATGAATAAACTTAGGTGAGGAGCAAGAGTTTTGACAAAGACTTTTCATGCACATTCTGTCTCCCACACATACGCACACGCAGAGAAGCAAATCAAAGTGTCACAGAGGCCAGGAGCATGTTGGCTGGCAGTCAAATCATTCGGCTTTATAATTTGGGCAAGCCATGCAGACAGGTGCAAATGTGTGTGTGTGTGTGCATGCACTGTAAATGTGTGCATACATGTGTTTGTGTAAGGTGTCAGTGTGTTCATGTCTTACAGGCACCATGGGTGACTAAGGGATTACTTATTAATCATTCGATTCACTGCCTCTGGATTCACCACACAGGCTCGAAAACGGTGCCCCTCCTGCCTTTTGCACACACATAGCTGGTTAACGCTCTGGATTTGCCCCATTAACCGATGCCAAATTATCATCGCACACACTTACTTTGTGCACACATGCTCGCACATGAACAGTACCTAGTGTCTACGCTTGTGTTTACCTCACATCATTGACTGAAGCACTTTAATTAGAAGCCAGGGGTGGGGTAGATTAAAGCATATGGCCTCTGTAAAACTCACATTCACTGAAATGTTTCCGTCTAATGATATGTTTTTGTCCCCAAAGGTAAAGCCTTTAAATCAGCCCTTGTAAATGTAGAATGTGAAAAACAAGTTGACCCCCGCGCAGTGCAAAGTCCGACACAAGTTTCTTTGCTAGTTTAAGACCGACAGTTGTCCATTTCCAGTCCAGCACCCATGCCGTTTAAATAGCAAATGCACCTGCGCCCATCTTTGCGCGTGGGGCGTGCTGGTCTTACAGGGAGGTGTGTTCAGGTGCGTTCTTGGCGTATTGCTATCTTGAGGCAATGGAAAGTGATCGCGCCATTGACCAACAAAAACCTGGTCTAAATAACCTTTTTTGGTCAATAACACAGCATTTCATTGTTATTTTAACAGCGCATTAGTAAAATGTGTGCGCGCACACTATGCTTGTAACACACTACTTGTGAAATAGTATTATTGCGTATATCTATATATTTTATATTACATGTTATTATGGTTATTGGCGCTTTTACTTCACGCACAAGCAGATTTGTTTCTCCTGAAACTCTCTCCTTTCTGCTCCAAATCCACCATCATAGTAGCAATGCGCCAAGGTACAAACGCGCCTGGCTTTTAAAGGGAATGGGAGATGACACTGATTGGTTTATTGCATTTTACGCCCAAAACACACCTATGATTAATTAAGACGCTTAGTACAACCCTTCTGAACCATGCGCCTGGCGCACGGAATTTTTTTGTCCACCGTTAAACTAGCAAAAGTGGATTTGTACACGCCCTAAACGCAACTGCGCCAGGCGCTTCATGCCGTGTGCTTAGATCGTTGAAATTGAGCCCCTTATGTTCAAATACCAGATTTTATGTTTAAACCTCCTGATATTGTTTCCTGTCACTATTTCTGTCTCTGCATTTCTCACTGTCTGTCAGCGTCTCTTCCCATTGCTTAATCTCTCTGTCTCCATATGTGAAAGTCTGTTATATGTATATCAGTTCCCCCCAAAAACTATTAAACTCTCATGGCCAGGGTCCATAGGATTTATCTGGATGTGCATCACATTGAGCATATTACACATGGACAAATGCATTTGGCGGGTTTCAATAGCACATGTAGGTTCAGGTTCCCTTGTGACAGTAGAAGCGCTGGCTCAGGCCGCTATCTGTTTAGACTTTAAAATAGTCAGCATGGGCATCCATTACCATCTGGCTGAAGAGGGCCTTTTTTTAATGACTCAGATTCCTCACGAAAGCCCGTGCTTTGCTTTCCTGGATAGCACTGACTGACTTTCTCACTGTCTCTGTTCCCTTCTCAATCCTTATTTTCTTTGTTTTCTCTCAGTGTGCCAGATTATGTCGAAAGGGGTGGTGGCAGTCCTCGGTCCTTCTGCCAGTCCGGCCTCCAACTCCATCATCAGCAATATCTGTGGAGAGAAGGAGGTGAGTTTATGCACCCAACTTGCCTGCAGCCGCGTGTTAGACAGCGTGCTCACAGCGCGATCAGAAAAACACTGTTAGGAACAATGGTGCTCATTAGCAGCTATGTGTTTTTTGTAAAAGATTGAGGGGGAATGAAATCCAACTTGTTAGTGAAAATGATGAAACACCTCAACAGTGTCATAACTCTTCAATGCAGTCCCCACTCCAATCTAAGCACCGCTGGACATTTTATTTCCTCCATTCTCCCTCATTAGGTTGGAGCAGTATGGGCCGTGGATGCTTGCTAGCCACTGTTTTGAGATTTGTATAGAAATTAAATACAGATAAACAAAGGTAAAAGTCAAGACATATATTTTCTTTTCTGAACATTGAAGAAAAACATGTTTTCCATAATTCGAACATGACAGAGTGGATTTGGCTTCAGAGCCCGAGTACATGCAAACAGATCCCAGTTGGATGCTAATTGGTTTCTCTGAACTCTGACAGTTTTTTTTTTTGATGACTGATGTCAAGAGACAATTATACAAAACCGTAAACTAGATCAAAATCAATTATGAAGCAGAAAAGAATTATCTGTGATGTTTTTACTGCCATGCATTGGCGCGTTTACTAAATTTGATAGATTTGTTTTACATTTTGTAGAAGACTATTCAGATTATGAAAGTAAATACACCAATATTGATATCATCTATATTATCTACTGTGTAGAATACTAACTGCTGCAGATTTTAAAAACTGCATGTCAGCTTTCTTTCAGTTCATTAATCATTCAGTTTTCAGTTGTGTGTTACGGTATGCTCCCAGCTGTAATTGGATTTGGTCCAGAGAGAGGCTGCCTTTTATCTGTGTGAATTTGATCAGCATGACTATTAGGAGACATCCCATTACCATCCTAGTCTCTATAATGTCCTCTGGTACAGTACAGCCCATCTTTCTAATGAGACATCAGTCCGTTGTAGTGGTAGGAAGACCAGGACTCCCTGCTGTTAAAAAATCTCTGGTGGCATTGAGTTGCTGACTGCTTTGAAACACTGACTGTGATAATACCACCGTATCAATATTAAAGACTATGAGTTGTTAAATGATACATACAGTATAGTCATAAAATACCCCAAGGCAGGGGTTTTCCTGGCTCAGAATGGGCCTTTGGGGGGGGGTACGCGCGGCAGATTTGAATTGCTATTTTTTTTTCTCAATTCTTATCATTTTGGTGCTGGTGATTTTCCTTTGGGGGCTGGCTAAAGGGGGGGGGGGGGGGGGGGGCAAAGATTCCTCTATGTAGGAAAAACCCTGCAAGGAGTTAATAACAGCCCTAAAGATTCACAGTTTCCCCACACTAGCTCACTAGCTCAAATGTCATCTTTACTTATCTATTCTTATTGCACATGTGACTACGTGGGGAAATAATGTGGATGACATTTGGATTAGCCACAGATAGGAGGATTATAGGATCTGCTGTCGTCATGTTGAATTAGTGTTTGTACTTTCCCATGTATAACACTTCTTTTAGCAGTAATTTCCATCTAGGTGTGGCCAGTACTGTCACCTTTGCTGTAGTCTGAATTGTATTTAGTGTTGAACTCCTAATAAATCAGAACTGCTGCAATGCCTGGGGGAAAACATATGCAGTCTGTTATCACACATAACTTGACAGCTTCATAGAAACATTTGCACTGGGCGTTTGATATGCCAGTTGGGTGTCCATCTTCATCTGCTCTGAAAATGCAATATTACATCATTCTTGGCAACCGTCTTCTCACAACTGCTCTAGATGGCCTTGTTGTTAGTTGAAGACGTGGACTACTATTATTTCAGGGGTATGACACAGTTTTGTGCTGAGAGCTGCACTCTATTGTCAAGAGCTATTCAACTCTTTCCCTGTAGTTATTCTTCTTTGTTAAACACTGATTTTAACAATAACGTCATTGTGATAGAAACGTTTACCACAGTGGTACGCCCTTTACCTTTATAATTCCATTTTATCAGAGCCACATAGCTTTTAGCTTGACCTTAAACTATCAAAAGTACCCATAACTAGCCATAATGCAGAAAATTGCCCCCTTTTGAGTGATATACTATTGTATATTATTACATGGCTTTGTTGAATACTCGATTGTGATTAGTCAATTACGACATTCTAAGGTGCGTTGTTTCTGAATAGCAGACCGCTGCTATAAATATCAGGCTGTTGCTATGGATGCCGTTCTGATCATAGACTCTGGAGGCCCATTTTTAAATCGCCAAAATCATTTTGAAATCAATATTTTTGTCAGATTATTGATTTCTTAAGTAAGTAGCCATGTAATAAGCAGGATAATGTAGAGTGAGTGGGTTATTGTGAATTAAGCCCCTTTAGGGTGATTCAATACCTGCATCACCCCTCTTGTGGTTTAATTTGCAATAATAACCCACTCGCTCTACATCAGGGGTGTCAAACTCAACTTCACTAAGGGCCACACTGGAAAATAAGAATCACATCAAGGGCCAGACATTTTTTGTTTATTGATATGCTTTTATTTAATTGAAAAAGTCAAATATCTTTGACTGTATTACTGCATGTGTCATATAGTCTTCTCACTTACAGTTTGGTCGACATAAAGACCTAAAGAAGTCAGGAAAAAGTTCCTCAGCCATCATAGAAAAAAAGCACCCAAAAACGTTGGAAAAAGTGACAAAAACAGTGGCAAAAACTTCGGCAAAAGTGATGAAAACTTCGGCAAAAGTGACGAAAACTTCGGCAAAAGTGACGAAAACTTCGGCAAAAGTGACAACAATGTTGGAAAAAGTTACAAATCGTCAAAAAAAAGACAACAACGTCAGAAAAAGCGACTTAAACTAGGTCGGCCAAAATGTATTAAATGCCTAAATTGATATCCGGGCCGGATCATAATCTGCGAAGGGGCCGGATTTGGCCCGCGGGCCTTGAGTTTGACATGTGCTCTACATGATCCCTTACGTACAGTATATAATTGGATTACTCATTCATACTATGTAAGTAGCTTTTCCTGTTGTAGTTGGTTAGTTTTATCTATTTTATATACAGTTTAGTGAGATCAAGAACATTTGATTTTAGAGTTCAAAAGGTAGCCACAGAGGACCACTTTGCCTCTTCTTTCACCACCAGTAAAAGAAGAGAACACACTAAATGTTTGAGCCTTTTGAAATGAAGAGAACATATAGTGATGTTGGCAATGCTGTTTAAATTCTGTCAACCAAATCCACTCCAACATACGTTACAGTGATGCTTCTAATGTTAGTTTACAGGACGAGATGAGGGATTCGTATATGAAAATACACACAAATGCACTTTTGGACACATAATTGTTGTGGTGATCAGGTTTTCATTCTAGTCATCAAATCAAAGACTATTGAATACCTAGAATGCTTGGAAAACCAGCAGTCGTAGCAGTTTAGTTTCCTGAGGACCAGTACTAAAAACCGACCTGGTCCTCACCTAAATGCTATTTAGAGAGAGAGTATGCTGATTTTTACCAACCAAACCAGCTGATTTCACTGATTAGGTCCCCCATCTCAGGCTTGAGGTGTGCAAATCAGTGAACTCAGCTGCTGCTGTGTGTGTGTGTGTGTGTGTGTGTGTGTGTGTGTGTGTGTGTGTGTGTGTGTGTGTGTGTGTGTGTGTGTGTGTGTGTGTGTGCGTGCGTGCGTGCGTGCGTGCGTGTGTGCGTGCGTGCGTGCGTGCGTGTGTGTGTGCGTGTGTGTTTATGTGGCAGAGAAGGTCACATTGCTCTTGTCATGATCACTCTGAAGGGGATGACTGGGTAATGGCCCTTGTCAGCATGGCCTTATAATATGGGTAGGGTGTTGTAACTAACAATACAGCAATATCACATTTTTCATTTATTAAGAGACAAGAGATCCTACAGAATGTAAACAATTAAGATGAAACATAAAAAAGCAGATATATTAATCATATATTCTATTCATGAAGTGTTTTGAGTTTAAACATTGTTGACCTTTGGCAAAATATGAGTGGTTATTTCCCCTGGAGTTCTTAATTTTAGGATTAAAAAATTATAAGTAAAGTCCTGCTTTCAAAGTCATACTTAATTAAAAGTACAAAAGTAGTTGCATCAAAAACCAAAGTACCAAAGGTAAAACTACTCATTATGCAGAATGGCCCATTCAATTTGATTACAATTAGTGATGCATTAATGAGTTCATCACTTTGATGTTGCTGCAGGTAAGGGTGGTTATAATGCTTTATATCATAATTCATTACAGTGATAGATTATATTTTGCATTAATAATCTAATTCCGCAAAGTAAGTAGTGGAGTAGAAGTAGAAAGTATCTTAAAATCAAAATACTCAAGTAAAGTACAAGTACCCTCAAAATTGTGCTTAAGTGCAATACTTGAGTAAATGTACTTAGTTACATTCCACCACTGCATAAGATTTAGAATAAGGAAAACCCCTGCTATTATAACCAATCACAGAGGACCACAGGTAATACTAGTCCTGCAGAAACAGGGCTAAAGTAACTCAGATATTTTCAGTTCTGAGCACATTAAAGGTCCAGCACTGTGGGAAAGAAAATGCAAGCAAGAAAATGCTTTCCTGCTGAGTGAGATGGTTGAGCTGAAGCTGAGCTCATATAATACCAAGATGGCAAAGTTATCCTTGATAAGATGAGCAGCACACATCTTGCATTACTGTAATTCAGGCTTATCCAGTAGCACAGAAACCAGCAATCCTTTGTGAAAAAATGTAAACCTTTACACTATTCTCTGCAGCTGAATAGTCTGCAGTACACTTCTGAGGACTGCTCAGCAGGAGATAATTAGATTGGCTGGTAGATGCAAGCAGGTTCTTGTACCTAATGTTACCTTTTGACTCCGGCATCCCAATGCTTGAATGTACTGTATTATACAGAATAGACACAAACATTAACAGGTGATCTTACTTTTTGTGTTTGTGTTTGTCTGTGATATTACATCTGTCTATGAAAGGTGAAAACAGGTCACCCTGAACTGTAAGAGAAGGGTGTGTGTGTGTGTGTGTGTGTGTGTGTGTGTGTGTGTGTGTGTGTGTGTGTGTGTGTGTGTGTGTGTGTGTGTGTGTGTGTGTGTGTGTGTGTGTGTGTGTGTGCGTGCGCGCACAATACTTTGACCACCTAACCCCACACTGTAAGCATAAGGCCACAGATGCCGGCACTCCGGTGGCTGGTTGCCTGGGACACTGGCAGCAATATTGCAGCTGACAGACCCTACTAGGTGTTCGGCACATCATCTACCAGTCCCTATCAATCACTCCCCGGGTACCACTGCTGCTGCAGAGGCTACTTCCACCAGGGCAACAGAGGACTGGGCAGAGCCCATCTGGGTTTCACTCTATCACTGACTAATAGAAAAACAGCTACTGTGTGCATCATGTTGGTAGTTTGTTTCCATCTTATGCGTCATGGCAAGCAAATCTTGGGGTCAGGATTTGGAGGAAGGGTAGATTAATATCGACTAATGAGAAACATTGACTGGAGCTTTGGGTGAGAGGCTCCTGCTGCTTTACATGTGCTCGGCTGCTGCAGCCAGCCAGGATAGCTGCAGTGTGCAATGCAGTTTTCTTGTTGTTTGCTTAGTTTCCTGTGAATCTCAAGGAGAATAAATTAGATTATTATATTTAAGTGGTGACTTTGATATGAGGGAATAGTCCAGAGACTTTTCATCACCAGCTTTCAAAACTAAATTAAGTAAATGTCAGTTATTACGTTTTGATGTGCCAAACATGTATTCTGAATTCAGTTTATATCCCACTGTTCTTCACCAACTTCAGCTCTTACTCCCTGTTTTTCCACTAACTAACTCCTCTAACATAGAGGATGAAATGTGCAATACGTTTGTGTTTGCTAAAGAGGGGGAACGCATTCCTCAATGATTCAAACATGTGTCAGAAGTGGTCATGAATATTAATGTCCAATCTGATGTCCAGGGGTTGCTTCGGGCTTGCAAAGCCATCTGGTTGCAGGAGTACAGAAAGATTACACTACTGCATTTTGGTTGGTTGGTGTTCAGGTTGGATTAAGAGATGAACCTGAGGTCTGCTGGGCAAACAGAGAGCGCTGGATTGAGGTCGGGGGTCAGTGGTATAGCTCAAGCCCTGGAGATAGGCAATAATGAGGGATTTGTTCTTTCATACACACAGAAACCCACAAACGCAGTTCTGACTCACTTTTATACAACCATCCAGAAAATGCCTTAAATAATCAGAAAATGGCGGGCAACTTGAGGGTCATTTATGTGCATATGTTCAAGTACTACATTAGTTTTGCTTTTTAGGTTATCTGTGTTTTTCTCTCACACTCACTCTCCCCATCTCATTGTCCGCCTTTTTCCCTGCTGTCTACTCTGATAGTGTTTTGCTGCATCGTGAGCATTGCTGTTTGAGGTAACGCTGAGGAACTCATTCAGTCCCAGTAAAAAATATCCTTAGTCGGAGTCTTTAATTCCAAGATAGTTTGGAGTCAAACGTATTTCTCTGTAATACTTATTAGTGGCCAAATGAACTCAGTAGGATTCCTCCACATGGCCAGACATGAGCTACTGTTGAATAGGACCATCAGACAAAGCTAAGGCACAGTTGATTGCTTGTGAATGGATACTGAACAAATTTGAAAACCTTTCTTCATGCTCTCTGAGAGAAAGATTTTGCATGTCCAATGCTTCATTTGTGTCATTATTGTGAGGCATTCATAAGCTTACTCATTGACCATTTGCCATAGATCTTAGTGTGTGTTCATTAACTTGTCTATTCACATGTCCAGATAGCCTGCTGTGTTAGGGTCCAGTGTGTGTGTGTGTGTGTGTGTGTGTGTGTGTGTGTGTGTGTGTGTGTGTGTGTGTGTGTGTGTGTGTGTGTGTGTGTGTGTGTGTGTGTGTGTGTGTGTGTGTAGAGCTGTCCAAACGGATTTAAATGGGTGTCCAGCAACTCAGTGCTACACATGGTGTGGAATTGCTTTTTGTGACTTAAAAAAAGCCAGCTAGTCAGACCAGCAAATCCTCTCTGGCTAGAGACCATTTACACAGTAGCTATGCTTTAGACCGTCTCCCTGCCAGGCGCTGAACCACGGTTGGTCACAACGAAGCCAGCACATCACATTTCCTGTTTGTGTACTGCCAACTTCTGCACAGCTTTTCTCTCACACATGTGGACACCAGTATCACCTACATATTGCACCTGCTCAGTAAAAGGGGAGTACACAAACAGTAGGGGTTTGTTTTTACCTTCATGGCCATGCTTTGTTCTTATTGTGACAACCATTTGCATTGTAGGAAAAAAAAACTCCTGGTTAGATTGAGTGAACTAATTTGTGTGTCAAGGTAGCAAAAATAGTAGCTTTTTGTTTAAAGTTGTATAAAACAAATTGTTGATCCATTAATGTTTAGTTTTTATTGTAATATGAACTGCCGCAGTAAAACATAACACTGCATCTATATATTGTGATGAAAATAATGAAATAATGAATAAATCCTTTGATTTTAGATTAGTTGATCATGTCATGAGCTACGACTTCACTGTTACACAACATTGCATAATATAGTTTTAATCCTTTTAATCACAGCAATGATTGCGTTTAAAGTTTTCTCAGCTTTATAGTAGCTTTATTTAGCTTGAGGCACTGCAATCTTCAACAATTAGAGACAAAGTAACTGTGTTTAAAATAACCAGAATTATCATTTAACACAGCATGGCTGTGCTCGCCTGCGACTAAGTTTTCCTGCAAATAACCTTTTCAACTGATTACAGTCAGAACTGTTATTGGCCTCTACTGTCAGAAAGTTGTTTTGATTAGATTTAGTTGGTCTTGATAGTGGAGTTACACCAGCAATAGGTCTGTTGCCTGGCTGTTTTTCAGATTTTCAGTTTTTTGTCAACCCTATTTTCCTATGTTTTTGTGTCTAAGTGACTGATGGGAACAACAATCTTTGAAACTGGTCCAGTATTAAGTAAGAGCGCTACAATGTAAGTTAATAGGGCAATAGTCCAGCTTGTATTTACCTTCACAAAAGTGTTTGTTTTTCCACTGACAGGCTCAGGTTAGTATTCTAAGTGTCTTACAACATTATGGAAAGGATTTCTGTTTAAGAGTAAGATCCTTTTTTTAAAACATAAAAACATCCGCGAAATTGTGTTCGCTAAACCCACCAGACTCCATATAAATAAACAGTAATTTTAGCATCGTAAAATACACTTCATTCATAGTTGACAGAAACAAAATAAAAAGATATTGCTTAATACTGGACCAATGTCAAAGATGGCTGTTCCCATCAGTCACTTCGACACAAAAACAGGAAAATAAGGTCCGGTTGAAAAAAAAAATGGTAGTTACCCTTTAAATGCTACCTGGCCCACTTTTACTGTATTTAATGAGGACAATCATGACACAACATCTTCTGTCTGCTGCTGCTTTGATTTAGTCTTCTCATTCTCTTTTTCTTTTGTTTGTCTTCTTTCCTTTCACACGCCTGCAGTTTTAACCAATTTTCACCTCTGTTCCTTTGTCCCTCCTCTAATAGCTGCTATTACTGCCCTTACACAAACCTCAACTCTCTTTGAACTTACTGTCACCTCTTTCTTCCTTTTTTTCTCCTGTCTCTTCTTTTTCTTATTTTCTTATTTCACCTCCTCCACCTGTCTCTTTCCTGACATTTTCCTTACCCAACTTCTTCTCAGACACCAAGTCAAGATCTGCAATTAACTAATAGAAAATAGTACTCAGAATCCTGCTCCCTATCTCTCTGCCTCTCTCTAATCACCCTCCATCACTCTCATGCTGATTCTCTATGTCTGAGTGTGAAGTGGTATTAGTCCTGCTGTGTCAGTGTTGTTCTTTTTGGGGGTCAGCTTATGGTTCAGCTCTCCACTATAATTGGGCTTTAATGCATCTATATGTGAAATCAAAGCCTTCCAGCCAAAAGCAACTTTAGTTTGTCAGCAAGTGACACGTCATTGGTCACAACCAGTAATCAGATCTGATGTTACTTATTTTGCTAACCACTAGCCTGCAGAAGTTCTAGCTTTAGGTTAATGTCTCTAGCTCACCCAGTAAGAGTGTGCGCCCCATGTAGGCTGAGTCCTTTGCAGCGGCCCGGCTTCCAGACCTGCGGCCCTTTCCTGCGTTTCATCTCCCATCTCTCTCCCACCTTTCCTTTCTGTCCACTGTCACTATCTAATAAAGGGGAAAAAGCCCAAAAAAAGAATCTTAAAAAAAAAAAAGTAAATTGACTACAGTTCAGCATTTAACACCATAGTTCCCTCCAGGCTCGAGGACCTGGGATTAATCAACACTGTGCATGTGGATCCTTGACTCCCTAAAGGCCCTGACACACCAACCCAATTATCGGCCGTCGGACAGTCTAGCGAGGTCAGTGACTCGAGTCTGTTCGGTGTGTTCCATGCCGACTTCAGTCTGAGGAGCCGTAAAGCCTTCATTTGGGCCGATTTGACTTGTTGAATCAGAAGGCAGGCAGTCGGACTCAATGGCCAATCTGATTGGTGGAGTGCTAACCCATAAATGACAAGCGGGATGAGCGCGACGAACAGCCTCTCAAAATCTGACGAAAATCTTTTAAACTGACCTTTGTCGATCTGAAATTAAGACAGATTCAGCAACTGCATGGCCTATTTCTCGCTTAAAATGTTAAAAACTATTTTTGTAAAATATGAGATCGTATTCCGAATGAGCCGCCATTATGGCCAATCAGCTGCTGGTTTTCATTTTTTGGGCGACAATACAGTTCAGCGCCACCTGCTGTTATGGAGACGTATTAAGTTTTGCGCACATGCAGAACGTACGCTCAAGTCGGTGTCGCTTCGGTGTGTTCCGGGGCACTTTTTTGACCAACTCGGGGAGACTGATCACTGCTAATTTCCACCAACTGCAGAAGGCCTGCGGAACGGCTCCGCTGTGTGTCGGCTGTGTTTTGAGTCCCCTGTACTGGACTCTCTCTACACACACGACTGTGTAGCCACTTTCAACTCAAACACCATCATCAAGTTTGCTGACGACACAGCTGTGGTGTGCCTGATGGCAGACAACAATAAAAAAGGCCCACCTGAAAGAAGTAGAGGACCTGATCTGCTGGTGTAAGGACAACAACAAACTCATGAATGTCAGCAAGACTAGAGATGATAGTTAACTTTGGGCAGAAGCAAGGAAGGAACTACGCCCCCCCCCCCCCCCTCCCCCCCCCTTTAATATCAACAGGTCCTCGGATGAGAGGGGGGACAGCTTAAGCACCTTGGTGTCCACATCGCCAAGGATCTGACCTGGGCGTGCATACTGACTCAGTGCTGAGAAAGGCAAAGCTGAGACTGTTTCACCTCAGATGCTTGAGAAAATTCTGGGTATCCTCTTAAATACTGAATTTCTACTCCTGCATCATTGGAAGTGTCCTGACGGGGAATACCACTGTCTGTTACGGAAATAGCACCGAACAGGGCCACAAGGCCCTATAAAGAGTGGTTTGTTCAGCTGAACATACAATAGGTGGTACCCTACCCTGCCTAAAGGATATTTACACCAGGCGCGGCAATAAAAAGGCTGGAAGAATCAGTAAAGATCCAAACCAGCCAGGTAACAGCCTTTTCTCTCTGTTGAGGTCGGTAAGGAGGTACCAGATACACCAGGCCAGCACTAAGAGGCTCAGGAGGAGAACAGTGCCGACGAGGAGCTGCTTGTGACTTTCTACCGCTCCACCGTCGAGAGTATACTGACGTACTGCATCACGGTGTGATTCTCCCACTGAACTGGGCAGGCAGAACGGAAGAAGCTCCAGAGAGTGGTCAACACCCCACAGAGGATCATCTACTGCCCCCTCCCCTCCCTGAAAGGACATCCATTCATCCCACTGCCTCAGCAGTGCTAAGGCAGTCATCATCCTGCCTACCCCCCTTTTTGACCTGCTGCCCTCTGGCAGCCGCTACAGGTCAATCAGGACCACGACAAATAGACTCAGAAACAGCTTCTTTACACAAGCCATCATCACACTGAACACACACACTCACTAGCACTAGCACTCTCTCACACTCACTTTTCATATGATTTCATGTGACCAATAAACTGATTACATTGATTGAATGATTAAGCAGAGCTGATCTGCATTTTTCTTAGTGCAGAATAACCAGCTGGAGGAGAAGCCACATCACGTTGATGAACATTATGTAGTATGAATTGGAAAACATTTTTTATCCATAACAGTCAAGGAGCAGTAAGGTGCCTGCCAGACACTCTCAACTTAGTATTCTTTCAGAATAACTCAAAAAAGACATGAAATGTAATGTATATTAGCATTCATTGTTACTTTAAATACAACCCCAAATCATAAAAAGTTGGGACAGTATGAAAAACACAAATTAAAAAAAGAAAGTAGTGATTTCTAAATGTACTTTGACTTCTATTTCAATGCAGACAATGTGAACACAAAATATTTCATGTTTTGTCTGGTCAACTTAATTTCATTTGTAAATATACATCCTTTCCTGTCATTCAGACCTGCAACACATTCCAAAAAAAGGTTGGGACAGGAGCAATTTAAGGCTAGTAATCAGGTAAATTGGTTAAATAATGATGTGATTTGAAACAGGTGATGTCAACAGTAGGGCTGAAACGATTCATCGAGTTACTCGAGTAAATCGATTACAAAAATTCCTCGAGGCAAAAACTCTGCCTCGAAGCCTCGTTAAATTCCTATGACGCGCACTATACGCGCAGGGATCTGATTGTTCCACACGGACCGTTGTTCAGGAAGCACACCACTAGTGCGCGATACATTTTGAATTTAGTTTTTTTTTTGAGGGTAAAGACGTCCAGAAATGGGAAGAGAACAAGGTGCAATGTGTCTACTGACCTGGCATACCACAGCAGTACGACTTCAATGATTCAGCATCTGAACCGAAAACATCCACTCCACGCTGTTTCACCGAGCGTCGCTGTAACAAGGTAACGTAGCCTAAGCAGCCGCTGATTTTAATCGCATACTGTATTTGTAGCGATGTCGTGATGGTTTGACTAGATATGATGTTTAGCTTTGATGTTTTTAACTAGTAAACTTAATCACGTTCAATTGCAAGAGAGTATAGCCTAAAAAAAAAAACCTACACACACACACACACACACACACAGGTTGCTAGGTTACCATAGCAAATAGGTTCACCCCAGAAATTATATATTATTTGTTAGTAGCCTAATGCTGCAGGTGTAGAAATCTACATAAAACAGATATTTACTTTGATGTCAGGGCTAGATTACAGCATGAAACTTAATTAAATTAAATTGCCAAATGTTGGAGTTGGAATAAATACCTCTGTTCTTTTGAGAAATAAAAGCCAAATGCTTGATCATTTTACAGCCACATCATTTTCGTTATACATTATTTGTTTTGGTTGTTTCAAAACGCAAAAGAAATCTGATTAATAGATCGATTAATTTCTAGATTAATCGATTACAAAAAGAATCGATAGCTGCAGCCCTAGTCAACAGGTGATTGTAATTATGATTTGGTACAAAAGCAGCATCCAAGAAAGGTCTAGTCCTTTAGGAGCAAAGATGGGCCAAGGATCGCCAGTTTCCCAACAAATACGTGAGAAAATTATTGAAATGTTTAAAAACAATGTTCCTCAAAGAAAGATAGGAAGACATTTGCTTATTTCACCTTCAACAATGCATAACATAATTAAAAGATTCAAAGAATGAGGAGGAATTTCAGTGCGTAAAGGACAAGGGCGCAAGCCTAAGCTGAACAACCGTGATCTCCGATCCCTCAGGCGGCACTGCATCAAGAATCATCATTCATCTATAAGCGATATCACCACATGGGCTCAGGACTACTTTGGCAAACCTTTGTCAAGTACCACAATACGTAGTTACAGCCACAAATGCCAGTTAAAACTGTACTGTGCCAAAAGGAAGCCCTAAGTTAACAGTGTCCAGAAGCGCCGTCGACTTCTCTGGGCTCGGAGGCATCTTGGATGGACCATCACACAGTGGAAACGTGTACTGTGGTCAGATGAATCAGTATTTCAGGTATTTTTTTGGGAGAAATGGACGCCGTGTGCTCCGGACCAAAGAAGAAAAGGATCATCCAGACTGTTACCAGCAACAAGTCCAAAAGCCAGGGTCTGCCATGGTATGGGGCTGTGTCAGTGCCCTTGGCAAAGGTAACTTGCACTTCTGTGATGGCACCATTAATGCTGAAAAGTACATAGAGATTTTGGAGCACAATATGCTGCCTTCAAGAAGACATCTTTTCCAGGGACGTCCATGCATATTTCAACAAGATAATGCGAAACCACATTCTGCACACATTACAAAGTCCTGGCTGTGGAGGAAGAGGATACGGGTACTTGACTGGCCTGCCTGCAGTCCCGACCTGTCTCCAATAGAGAATGTGTGGCGCATTTTGAAGCGCAAAATGCGACAACGAAGACCCCATACTGTTGCCCACCTTAAGACTTGTTTGCAGCAAGAATGGGACAAAATTACACCTGAAACACTTCATCACTTGGTGTCTTCAGTCCCTAAACATCTTTTAAGCGTTGTGAAAAGGAATGGCAACATTACAATGTGGTAAATGCTTTACTGTTTCAACTTTTTTTGAAATGTGTTGCAAGAACCAAAATAGGAATTTTGTTTTTTTGAAGAAAAAAAAACAATAAAAATCATGAGGAACACATTAAATTATGTGCTGTTGTATTGCAATGAAATACAAGTCAAAGTAAATTTAGAAATCACTACTTTCTTTTTTTATTTGTTTTCCATACTGTCCCAACTTTTTCTGATTTGGGGTTGTACATAATGATGCCAAATCTATAAATAAATTTGATTAAAAGAATGAGTGTCACTCTGAACAGGAGTCCTCTATTTAGTCTGCTTGCAAACAAAACGCAGGTGCTTCTTCTGTCTCTGCCTGATCATAATTAGAGGACCACAGCTGTCGTCTGCACCTCTGCTGACCCTTTTCTCACAACACTGTTGATCTGTCTTGTCAAGGCTGCACCGGCAGAACCACATGTGCATATCCAAATCCACTATCTTGTCATCAGAAAGCAGTCTTTTGATTTGATCACTGAGATAAAAGCGAGGTAATACAGAGTGACTTCCAGGTACGCACCACAGCGAAATGGATAATGGATTTCTATTCAGCTGATTGTTGTCATCAAGGGTATGAAAGGGGACTCTGCTTCATGTTACAATGTTGCTTTTGTTTTGTCATAGTCAGCTGTGTCAAGCAACAGAAGTTTGTCTTTTGCGGAAGGAGACAATACTCACACCAGCTGATAGTGCTCATCTTTTTTTCTTCCAGCTGCTGACTTAATTAATGCTCTGCTGTTTTCACTCAGTGAAGTGAAACTCATCAAGAACATTTGAATATTTTGTCTCTCCATCAACATGTGTGTGTTCCACTCAAAGACCAAGATTTGTTGGCCAACATCTTGTTGTGTAAAGTTGTCATTGTTTGGGTGGTGTAAGTCAAACTTCTGGCTAGATTCCCAGAACTGGGCTAAGCTCTCTGTCAGATAAAAAAATATATATATATCAAAGCTCTCTGTAGAAGATTTTGGATGGACAATAGAAAAATGTTTTCTATGCTTGATAAACATAGAATTGCAGTGGGCATTTAAGAGCATATTTACTGGTGCATGTTACTTAATTTAATCAGGCAGGTGGCTTGAGTCAGATCGTATGCTACTACCAGCAAAGCTGGTAGCCAAACAGGGGAGTTAAAAAAGCAATTCTTTTCTTTTTTTCACAAAGACATTTGCTCTGAAATAGGGAAGCAGAGTGGGGGACAGCCCTCTCTAGAGGAAAGGAACTTTTTTCTCTCTTAACTGGCTGATCAATGAGATAGAGATCTTGGTCAATGTTGCACTCTCCTAAAAGGCACCATGGGAAACGCAGCCCACTTCATCTTTATCACTGGTCTGCTTCTGCTCTGACCACAGGGACCGGATGCAGGAACATTACTACCACAAATAGAGATCTGGCTTCATGGGCTGAGACTGGGATTAGCCGGCGGTCTGGGATGGAGATTGTTGGTTGGGCTGCGTTGACACTGTCATATCTCCGGTGTCTCATCTCTTCCGTTTCTCTCCCACATGATTTTCCTCTGCCTATTCTAAATGCCAACAGCTGGTCTCCCAAATCCCCCATAAACCTTTTGGTTTGAAAAGGGATCAGGTAGACATAATAGACTACCACCTGCCCTCCTGTCACCCTGCAACTCCACCCTTGCCAACTCCACACTGGCATTCCAGCCTTGGCATCACACTTGATGACTGATGGACAATGTCTCCAAAAGCATCTGTTCTCTGATGCAGCCAACATATTTCTGTGGACTGCAGTAGGCTTCATCCAGCCAGGCTTCATACTGTGTTCTGCTATTAGTTTGTCTACAACTGATTACCTCCAAACTGATTAGCTACTGTATGTCCACTTTTTGACGGTAAACAAACTGTTCTCCATCAAGCCTCTGCAAAGCTTGTATTTAGCTCACTGAGACGACTGCTGTCCACTTGGCTTCAGTGTGAAGTGTTTTCAAGGACAGTTCAGTCTTTCTGCCGAGCATGTGTTGTATGCTAATTGATAGCCAGGTCAATGTGCAATGTAAATGAGTCACTTCAAACATGACTGCTCTTTCGCTAGCTTTCCCACAGCCGTGCCTGACACGTTCCAAGAGCCATAAAAGTGCGGTGATACTTTATTAAAAACTGTTTTGTTCTGCTGCCCCTTTGAGTCCAAGCCAACAGATGTAGTTGCTCATTATGTCTCTGCTCTCCATATGGCACTACTGCACATCCAGCTCCCCTTCACCTCCCCTCAATGTATCCCCTCCCCTCAGCCTCCTGTTAGGTTCACAGTGGACAGGTAGCAGAATGACTTGGGCACTTGTCAGCTCAATAACCGAGGCAACCCAGAACTTGTTGTACTGGACGGAAAAGGAAATTAGCTTTCACCTTCACTCCAGCTCAGAGCAGCGGTCTCCTCACTAATGCCTGGTCAGATTTAAAACTACCTTTCTCGAATGTTACCTTGATTTTCCCATTGAAGAGGGGTTATCAGAGGTTATTGGTAAGCTTATACAAAGCAATAAAAAAACCGGCCTATTTCCACCAAGCAGCCAACGGCGCATCACTGGCTTGGCAGTTTGAAAATGTGTCGGTTGGTTGTATTCCTCGTTTTAATAGCTAATCTAAGCAGATCAGAGTGCAATCTCAGTGTAATTAAGGCAAGTATATTTTAAGCACATAGTTGGGTTGAGGTATTTTATTCTGCCAAACAAAGGTGCCTCCTTGTCCCAACTGCTCACTTTGTGTGTGTGTGTGTGTGTGTGTGTGTGTGTGTGTGTGTGTGTGTGTGTGTGTGTGTGTGTGTGTGTGTGTGTGTGTGTGTGTGTGTGCGTGTGCGTGAGTGATTGCGTGCGTGTCTTACTTGTGCAAAGCCTGTGTCCTGTGAGAGCTTCCTCATTAAATGCCTGTCAAACCTCTGTCTGCAGACCTGCCAGCCTTTCTGTCACACTGCAGGAAACACACACATACACATATATACAGACAAGAACACTCGGAGTGAGCCGACTCTTTATTTGTCATACTGAAAACACAAGGGACAGAGTTGTACCTTTCTGTGTTTGGGCTATACAAAAAGGTACAACTATGTACCTTAATCTTTTGCCATTACTAGAGCTAGGTATTGTTTAAAATGTGTCAAGACTGGTGTAAATACCAAAACAATAAAAAAATGTTTTTTACAAGACCCTTTTTCTTTTTTGTCTCAAAACACAGCGATTGTACATAAAGTCATTACATAATGACTACAGCATAACACATTTTATGACTTCCTGTTCTAATAAAAAATAAGCACTGCGTCTTCTAAATAATAAATGAGAGCCACAATACTCTGCTCTAACTTGAAATGTATTTGTAGCCCACAGAGGCCAAACAATAGCAAAGCTAAATGCTGATGTTGTTATTGGATCCCCTGAAACAGTTTGTCTTGAGAATCGAACCAATAAAGTGGAGAACATGAGACAAATTGCCTTTGACAACAGAATCACATTTTAAACTGCTAAATTCAATGAGACCATTTAATGAGTGCTGATTGCAGCCCCTTTGCCATTCCTCACTCTCTGTTTATGTCTACCTGTTTACGTTTTACTCCGTTCCTGTCCAGCACCCGGTTTTCCCCATTTCAGCCTCTATGTCGCACACTTCATTGCTCTCTTCTTCTGTCAGTCAAACTGTCAGTTTCTCTCGATCCCGCTCTCCATCCCTACCTTTTTCTTTCACCTGAACTCAGTCTCCCTGTCTTCAGCCACCCTTCATTCCCCTGGCAAACGCCTGTCTTTCTCCACAGCAGTCACCATGGTATTAAGTTTGATTTACAGTGAAGCTACCAGATTATTAAAAGCGGAGTGGTTACCTTAGGCTTTATTGTTTGCCTGAGATTTTCCTCCCCCCATGATTTTCAGATGTAATTAGTTCCCCTCCCACACCAATAGAGCAGATGCTTTTAAAAGACACTTCCATCTAATTTTGAATTACAGCTTGTTTACTAGAATCTACAAGTTGTTTACATTTCCTCTATTAATTGTCTGTGCTTTAGCGCAAAACAAACCTGCTGTCTCTACTAATAACATTACTATAAATGATTATAATTTATTTGTGATGAGAACATTTGTAACCACAGAATGAAATAAATATTTATACGATGAAACTTTATCTCAGTCACATGCATGTAGAATAACACCACTGTGACATAAAAAGATGTTTTGGATGAAGTGATTATAGAAACATCTTTGCTGTGTTGATGGCTTAACCGTCACTGCAGATGGTAGGAAAATAAAGGCAGTAAAGCACCGTGACCATGCAAAAATAAAATGATAGACGAGATGATAGAACCTTTAGGTCGCGAATAGACGGAGCGCATTTTAGCAGCCTGGGGCGCCTTTTTGTAATTGTTTTCAATGACAGTGAAGTGTTTAGCTCGCTGCTTTTGTGTTGTTAAGCGTCTCAGGTTTTTGCAGGAGCACCCTAAACGCCTCGAGTTGAAAAAAACTTCTACTCAGAGTGGAAAAGCCCCGGCCGTCATTTAACTTCAGAGCAAAATAATGGTTGGCTGAGGACCGGTGATTTGGTGGTTGCCCAGCTAGAATAACAAAAAGACGCAACTGGCAGCGCTCGGTCAGTTTTCAACATAATAGCCAGTGCAGTGCGCTTCACATTTTTGCAAACTGCAACATTTTAAATTTATTTATATTTAATTGAGCAGTTGAAACCAGCAGTGAAGACAACATTGACATATTATTATCATAATAAAAAAGTTGATGAACACATTAGCAGCCAAGCAGAGTCGTGTTTAGCTCTGCTTTTGGTTGCCAACTCCTGAGAAAAAATATCAGTCCTGTTATCTTCTAACTTTACTGTAATGTTCTCCAGCTAGTTGCTGACATTGTCTGCCATTTTGTGCTGGCAGGTAACACCCAGTGGGAGCCTTTTCACTTAAAACAGACACCTGCTGTGGTTGGAAACAAGACTGATGAGTGAGACTGAAGCAAACAGTTAAGTTGTGGCTACACAACTGCAAAATGAGCTGAAAGGCACTGAGGGCAACTGCAGAGTTGGGTGATAATTATTTGTGGCTCTGTCACTACGAGTGACCCATTTCGCATTACACATGGATCCACTGGTATTAATATATACTTGCGCAGCTTCAACAAATACCACAAATCCAAACAAAGAGTTGCATTGTATTGTATTTCAGTAAGTCATAATATCTGATAAGAAGTTCCAGTTTAACATTTAAATGACTCACTGTAGATTAGTAGCCGAGATCGCTGGCATGGCAGACTTGTGAGTTTCCTGCAGAGTTACACTGAAGGTGATGCAGCTGTTCGGTTCAGAGTCTTTGAAGCTGTGCCCTGCAAAGACACATGTAGGAAAGATTTATTGGTTTAGATTTTTGGGATTAATCGACCAGTAGAGTGACTGATACTAGCTGTTGCTTGCAGATAAGAAGTCTGGCAAGCGACTTTGATGTGGCAAACATCTTGCTGTTTAAAATGTGGAGATTGATTTTCTTTGCTTGGAGTACCCCTGTTTTAACTCAAGTCTTGTTTCAAAACAATTTGTCTCTCCACCACATGAGGAGGATAGTGATTGCCACAGTTTAACAACCAATTAATCATACTGCTCCAACCAGGGGGAAATGTGTTAAGGGGAAATGTGTTAAGGCATGATGTATAGATAAGGCCCTCTCTTCCCAGGCTTTGCTGATAGCTACATTTAGCCTACAGCTCCCTTGTCAATGCTTAATACTAAAAGCTATGTTTAAAGTACAGTGAGAATCATTGCAGATTAAAGGTGGAGTCTGCGATTCTAATCCAATACACGTTTTGTCAAATTCAGCGAATATCTCCTTGTGGTCCACTAGCTGTCCGTTCTCTCTGGCTACGTTCACACCGCAAGTCTTAATGCTTAATTCGGATTTTTGCAGTTTCAAACTGACCCGCATGCGCAAAAGAACAATAGCAATGAAATCAGACGCAGCATGCTGTTGCACTAAAGTTAGGGAGGTTATGGAGGAAGTAAGCATTTTCTCTTTTATTTAAAAATGTTTGTGTAATGGCAGCCGTAACATTAATGAGCAGGTGCTGAGGAGGAGAAGAATGAAGAGAAAGAGAGCAAAATTGGCTATTTTGGCCTTTTACGGGGTTATGGTTTCCTCCATTGACTTACTCCATCACTGTTCTTCATTTTGTAGGCCTAGTCAAGTTTTTAATTTTACTGTCTGTGTCTAGGGCTAACTTCCGCCGGTGCATAGTTGTGACAAATGTCAATGTAGATTGACGTAAAAGTCGCATCAAATCCACCTTGGTTGTTCACACTGCGGCCGCATTGAAAAAAATCAGATCTGGAAGTGGTCAAAATCTGATTTGAAAAAATCCGATCTGGGCAAGATTTGAGTGTTCACACTACTTCTGAAGAAATCTGACCTGGTCACTTAACCCCAAAAACATCCGATTTGGGCCACTTTTGCCTGCAGTCTGAACATATCCTCTTTGTAAGTGGGAAACAAACAACACAACACTATTCCGTTTGTACTCGTGAACAGGACAGGAGAAAGGCCATGGGTATATAAAGACAGGACTGTGTGTGTGTGTGTGTGTGTGTGCGTGTGCGTGTGCGTGTGTGTGTGTGTGTGTGTGTGTGTGTGTGTGTGTGTGAAAATGACTGAATTTGTGTAAGCTGCTTTCTAAGCCCCCTGCTGCCTCAGATACAGCCTATCGAAGCGTGTCAGGTTTCTAAGTGAAAGGGGTCGGGTAGCACCAGTCTGCTGTGTTGAAAAGGAAGAGAAGAACGCATGGTTAACGGGGAAAAGAGTAAACAATCTGGGGTATGCAGAGAAAAAGGAGAAAAAAATAGACAGAAATGAGAAAAAAGTAGGGAGAAATTGTACAAATGCAACAGGGAAGATGAAGGCCACACCTGAAGAGGGGATCATTTCCCCAGGGGGTGTACAGCTATTACCTTGGTTTTAGGACTTGAGAGGACTGAATGGCATTCCAGCAGGGGCTGTCAGTAGTGGCCGCACCTCCATCCATCCAGACACCTAGGGACTCCATTACACCCTGATGGGCAGGGATGGAAAACCAATCGAGGGGATATGGGGATGAGGGGGAAAGCAATGTATGGGAGGTGGGAACTACACAGACAGGCAATCTGCCATGATAAAGAGTCTCCCTTCCCTGTGCCTCCTTTCGGACCCAGCATGCCCTCCTGGATCCCCTTCGAGCCCCGCTGCGCTCTACTGCAATGCCTTGGCAGCTGACCGACCCAACACCTGCCACACTCATTGGCCCTCATTTATCAACCTATCGTAGAAACCAGCGCAGATATGAGCGCAGATATCATCGTACGACAGGCTTCACGTGTGATTCATGAAACGTTCGTATCACACCAATCAGAGCGTAAGAATGGTCGTACATTGATAAATACAGCGGCTGGAAACGATCGTAATTTAAATGTCACGCCCCAGTATATTCTCGGTTTTGAGGCATCGCCCCTACAATTTACGACATGGCGAGACGTAATCCGGCTAAGAAGCGGCACTTTTCAGAGGAGGAGATTGAAACCCTGATATCTCAGGTTAATTTGCACTAACGTGTGTAGTATTTGGCAGCCTGAAAAATGGTATTAAAGGCTGTAGAAAGAATGCGGAATGAAAAGAGATGCAGTCAACAGTTGCCGTAGTAAATCGGACTCGAGCTGAAGTTCATTTAATATCCTTAACATGTATACTATAGTCCTAATGTTAATATACAGGCTTACGTAGGCCTACATGGTGTACCTATATTTAAATAAACACACAGTAGCGGAGTTTATGCAGTGTCTTTTATTTTACTCGTGTTTTTTTCATGAGTCAGAGCCAGGCAACTGTCCTCCACCCGAGCTCAGACCAGATGTGAGATTTGATCGCAGCCTACGCTCACGTTCAAATTGATAAATGCCGAGCTTTGCGTAGGAATCAGCGTACGCCCGTCGTACGCCTGTTTTAGGTCGTATGCACGTTTCATAAATGAGGGCCATTCTCTCCTCGCTGTTTACCTCCCAGGCCTCACTGTAAGCCCTGGCAGCATGTATCCATTCCCATCATCACATAAAGAGCTAAAGCACAGATGGATTCCATTGGAGGTTAAATAGATAGGAGATGTATTTGAATTGGGGTGGAATGTAATGTATGATTTTCCTGAAGTTCAGCACATTTGTAGGTGGCTCTGGATTTGTTGCCGTTCTCAGGGAACGTTAAAGACGGCAAGCTTAGCTGCAGTGTACTTAGCCTCCCCTGTGACAGCCTGTGCTAGACATACCTGTTAGTGCAGTAGGGGTGGTATGATAAATACATTAGGGGCGGCTAATACATATATTTATATAGCTATAGCAGATCTACGCTGTGAAAGCACGGCAATCAATCTCACTGACGATTGTATGCCTCTCAATGGGGCTCGGATAGAGGATTTGTGTATTTATTGATCCTTACTGAAGACTTGGCTGGCTTTCTTTTACTTACTTCTTGTGTCTGATCTTTGCTCTGACTACTGGGAAAACACATGTGCCTTATTACATATGTTTCTGCTCTTTAATGTGTTATTTTCCACAGTTTAATAGCTGGTATATTCAGTGTCATTTCATTTTAAATGGATTGTTTATTAGTCTATTCTTTTGGACTGTAATACATTTTCTATTGTTTTAACTAGTCCAGCAAGATATTCGATTGAGTTTAAGATGCTTATTTAGAGCTTCAAGAATGTTTAAGGTTTTTCACATCCATATTGGGGGAGTGGTGTAGAAAGATTTAGCATCTTTTACACACAGTTCCCAGATTTTAGGACAATGCAGGACAATGATCCTCCCCATGCATGTTTATGGCCCAGCAGTGGAATATCCTTGACTGGTCAGGTTAGTCCCGTGACCTTCTATTTGTTGGGCAATGACCACAAATGACATAACAGAAATGAGTAAATATGCTACCTTTATTTACTTATTTAAGGATATGTTTGATAGTCAAAGTCTGTTCACCTGAAATGGATGCAACTACCCTCAAATTAAAGTTGAGAGTCAGAACTTAACTGTAACCGTTTTATTTAATGTGCTGGAAATGTTGTACTTGTTTGGTCATTGTATTAAGATCACTAATGATGGCTTCTTGGGGGTTTTTTTGGTCACAAATGCTGTAATATTGTGTGTGTGTGTGTGTGTGTGTGTGTGTGTGTGTGTGTGTGTGTGTGTGTGTGTGTGTGTGTGTGTGTGTGTGTGTGTGTGTGTGTGTGTGTGTGTGTGTGTGTGTGTGTGTGTGTGTGTGTGTGGGATCATTCAGCTAAAATTGCACATTTTGTGTCTAATGATGGCTTCTTGGTTTTTTTTTGGTCACAAATGCTGTAATATTTTATGTGTGTGTGTGTGTGTGTGTGTGTGTGTGTGTGTGTGTGTGTGTGTGTGTGTGTGTGTGTGTGTGTGTGTGTGTGTGTGTGTGTGTGTGTGTGTGTGTGTGTGTAACAGTATTTCAGCTTGGGCTGTTAGTGTGTGTGTGTGTGTGTGTGTGTAACAGTATTTCAGCTTGGGCTGTTGAAGAGTTCTGTAACAAGGGCTTGTTTGTGTGGGTGGAACAGAAAATGGGTTTTTAAGATCTATTCTTGTACTCTACATGAGCTTCTGTCCCTCAGTCACTGAAAATATGTGTACTCTGAATATGCACATTGCCACAGACCTATGGGTTATCCTCGCTTGTAATTTATTATAACAGAATAAATTGATCTCTACAGAGCTATTCTTTCTTCTGGCTCTCTGCTTGCATTCTACTATTTTTATTCTGCAGTTCCAACTCACAGTTTCTCTTGTTATGATCTCTTTTACAGTTTTCCTATCTGCAGAATTTAAACATTACCATGAATGCAAAATGCCAATCATCTGCAAATGATTAAAATGCAGCTAGTCTGACATCAGCCTCTCTGTACAGGTGCCCTATGTCAAGGTGGCTCCAGAGGACATTCTGAAGGTTCAGTTCCCCCGGTTCACCACTCTGGACCTGAGGCCAACCAACACCGACATCAGCCTGGCTGTGGCTGGCCTTCTCACCTTCTTTAACAGCACCACCGCCTGCCTCATCTGTGCACAGGCTGACTGTGAGTACAGCATTCACACCCTCACGACAAAATACACAACCATGCACACCTGGGGAGAATCTGCCAACAAAGTGCAAACATTTTTGTTTAATATCTGCTATACTTTAACACACGTTAGCGCACATCAGCTTCTCGCATGCACGCCGACTGTGTGCTGACAACAGATGCGTTGCTTATCAACATCTCACCCTGTGACACCCTGCCTTCTGAAGCAGCTGCTGCACTCCACAGCTAAAACTCCCTTACAGCGACGTCACATGCCCAACGTCTGCATCCTAAAATAAATCTACTGCAGAATCCAATATAATCATCCTAGTCCAATTACAGTAATGATATAGCATGGTACACTGTGTCATGGATAATCTGTATTCAACCTTTCATCTGAGTGTGATGTCTGCAAGACTTAAAACACAGCCTGCTGATGATCAAAACACATCTTTAAGACAGACAAAAAAAGACTTGGATGGAGTTTGCAGCTGTAGCCACCAGTGATTTGACCGCCTCCTTGTCAAAGGCACTCGTTAGATTCTAAAGATACTAAACAGACTGACCTTAAAAAAGCTTGAAAATCTCCTTAAGGGAAGTTATTTTCGTAAATAGAGAGGAAGATTAAATCATGGCCTGTTCCCACCCTCTTGCAGTCCAGCAAGCAGTAATTACAACTCCCTAGACAAAGGCACCGTGACCCTGAGTAGCACCCACTAACCTTTTTCCTAATCAGCACAAGGCTTTGAAGAAAGGAAATAGGCTTGAGACATCAACCATGTCTCAGACATCCCAGAGATGGCAATGAGCCACTGTGAACCGCCCACCCCGTCTATCTCAATTCTCTGTTCTTCTGCCTTTCAACTTCCTTTTTGACAGTCTCTTGGTCTTTACTTTGGAGTCTCTTTTCATTCATACCTTTTAAGATGAGATTTGTCGTTTAAAGTTTTGTGTATTATGCCAAAACGTGTGTGTTTTTAGAGCTTTTTATGCAAAGTCAGTAAATTAATGCAAATGTAAGGCTACCTTTTTCAAAACTACTCCCCCCCCCCTGCTTTTATACAATTTGCCAAAGGTAGAATTTGATTGTGCAGAAATTGGAAAATAATTAATTCAACTAAAAGAAAATGCTGTATATCTTATCGTAGTTCAACCCAACCCCACTACATAACCGATTATAACTGCAAGGGTAAATAATATATCATTAGTTGTTTTTCCTTGTAGGTGTTCTTGTACCTGTCAGTCATTCTTCCAATTCAGGGCTCAGATCCGGTTTCTGTGACATTTATTCCACCGAGAGTTGATTTACACAGCTCTGGCGAGAATAGTGATAACAAGTGAACCTCTTAGGCACCCTCTGACTTTAATATTGCCGAGTTTGGTAAAAAGAAACTCATTTTAACATTACTTTTCCTCTTCCCCCTGGATGTGTGTGGGTGTGCAGGTTGGTTCTCATTCTGTGGAAAAGGGAAATTAAATGAAATGAAAAGAAATGAAATAAGGGGAGATGAGAGGTAGATAGAAGGAGAGGAGATAGCAGAGGTGAAATGTAGTGATAGGGGTGAGGAAAGGGTTGGGGGTAACCACGCTGGAATTATACATTAGCAACAAGAGGTAGACAGTCCAGGAAATGATGCGGCTCTAGTGATTGCACCCTCTCATGTGACCCTCAATCATTCAATAGAAAATGCAGCAAATGGCAGCATGCCTGCATTTGTGTGTGTGTGTGTGTGTGTGTGTGTGTGTGTGTGTGTGTGTGTGTGTGTGTGTGTGTGTGTGTGTGTGTGTGTGTGTGTGTGTGTGTGTGTGTGTGTGTGTGTGTGTGTGTCAACGATCTGTGTTCAGCAATAGCATCAGCTGACACCTATTCGACTTTGGCTCCGGTTTGCCCAGCCCCACCCCTCCCCGTCAGCTCACACAGTCAGTTGGTTGGTTGGCAGCCTCCTGTCGGAGGCTCGTCCACATGTGCCGGCGTCGTTAATCACCCAAGCCAGTGACAGCCTAATAGAGCGTGGCCAATTCATTGAATATTTTCCAGCCATGGCTGAGGAGGCAGGAGTGGAGGTGGAGCTGTGCCCAAAGGCACGGCGCACACCAGGACGGACATTAATCTAGCATAACCTCCACTATCGACGGCAGCGTATGCAGAAGCAACATCAGCAACACTGTAACTCTGGCCCACAATACTACATTTATGGACCTGCTGGGTGGCCCCACATGTTTTGGTAAATGAAAAGAACACACACGTACACTGTACAAACCACACACATTCACATGCATGCTGGTCCTGCTCTCACACACACTGTGCTGCAGAAGTGCACTTTCATTAGTGAAGAGATTGGTGCAGCTGTCAGTTGCAGCCGAAAGAGAACAGCACATAAGCTCTAAAAATGTAACTGAAGCTGCAGTGAACGTACAGGATTTCAAAGTTCAACAAAACAGTAGGCCTCAAATGCTTGCAGGGCATTTTTCCACCTTTGGTAGGCACAGTTGTAGAGCAAGGTTTTAACTCACTGCATCGTTCCACTGCAGCTACTGTAGAAAACAACACTTTCACTACTTGTTGTTCACTACAAGTTTCCACTACTAGCCTTATGCAAATGTGGCTTTTTTTCTGGTGATGATTGCATGCTCATGTCATCTAGTAAATTACAATTCTCTATTTCTAGGGCTGACCTGCTGTCTCTCCATATTTATATGTAGTATTACCATCACTAACACTTTTAAAAATGATTTGACTCAGTTAAGTGGCATTTAGATACAGTAGGTGCAAACGTGCAGTATATCTTTTTGCTAAAGTAAAATGCAAAGCTTATAATTATTCTATTTTTTTTTTTTAGAAAAATTATGAAAGGGTTATTGGTTGATTTTTCACCTGAAAGGAAAATTCTAATTGATGTCTTTTTCCATTCACTACTTCAAATATTTAGTTAATAGTTAAATATTAGGAATTGGGCACACCAAAAAATATTCTCCAGTCAGGTGTCATTAAACCACTGGAGATGGACAGGGCACAACAAGATAATTAAAAGAGTGCCAGTCAACCTCAATAGTGAAAAACAATGTTGAAAATATGATGGAAATGTATATAGGCATTTATGTTTGTGTCATGTATTAATTTGAGGAATGTTCCCTCATCAGTCCACACAAATCTGATGTTTTTCGTCTGCTTGTGCTTTTAGTCTCCGAAGTGGACATTTAAGTGACATGCTTCACGTACAGTGGATCATGATTTATCTGCTTTGTCTGTTTTCATTGCACTTAGCATTTTGCTTTAATCAATACACCAACTTGTAAAAACTTTTTTTTTTGCTACATTTGAGGGTTTTTTCCCTGGCTGTTTGGTGTTTACACTCAAAATGTCCATAAAAGCATTATTGAAACCCACTTTGTGACATTTTGTGTTAAAATCCAGCATGGAGCTTTCATCCCTTCTTATCTCTGCCCCCCCCCCCCCCCCCCCACATAATTTATTTTACTGTTATCTGTCCTCTTGAGGCAAAATAAAAAGCCGGAGACCTTTCAAATAGAAGTATCCCTTGTGACACTCTCTATAGGGGACATTTTTCCAACATAACAAGTTCACCTGAACTCTGCAATCTTTGACTTTTTGCCATTTGCTCAAGGCATCGACTATGGTCGTTTTTGCAATTGAGCACTTCCACTTGTTACACCGTAATATCACACTCAAGCTGTGAAGCCTACAGATGAAGCTTTCTGCAGGATATGACTATGTGTGGTTTCCAGTGTTGTGTTTGCAGAGAGAACAGGAATGATCAGTTGGATCAGCACCTCCACAGTGTGACAGGTGGGTTGTAGACAGTATTGATGGTTGTACTTTTATGGTTATTTAGGTTAATTGGAAGGGTGGCAAAGTCATGAAATCTTACTCTTTGCTCAAGGCTAAATGATGAGTCATCATAATGTACGGCTGTCATCAGAGCTTTTGGGTCTGTGTTAAAAGCTCCGTCTGTGACCGAAGGTTTCATTTAACATTATTCATCTACACCTGTCAACGACTTCATATTCAGCTGCTGTATAATATTTTCAGGTTAATGTTTTTAAACTGCTGTTGCCTCTGTGTGCTGGTAGTACTTGCATTGTGTGTGTGTGTGTGTGTGTGTGTGTGTGTGTGTGTGTGTGTGTGTGTGTGTGTGTGTGTGTGTGTGTGTGTGTGTGTGTGTGTGTGTGTGTGTGTGTGTGTGTGTGTGTGTGTGTGTTATTACAGGAACCCTGTGGTGACAGTATGTGAAAGGTATTTATCTATGCACCTGAGAGAGTCTGAGCCATGTGTCATCCATGCCAATGAGGTAGTGTTGTAACATCTGCACTACTTCATTGTGCACTCAGTTGATGCAATCCACATTCTTGCCAATGGTTTCACACTATTCCACTGCTCTTTAGGTTACAGTAATGTCCCTGAAACACAGCAATGGCAGGAATAGAGGTAAACACTGCAGGATGTAACATACAAAAATTGACTTTAAAAATGAAGGAAATGCATTTACAACGTTTGTTAGACCTCAAAAATACACACAGTGTGTTTGGGGGAGTAATACTGAATGCAAAATGCATAACATTTGTTTGTTTACAAGAAAACTACACCAAGCAACTTTAAGATAGACTTTAACATTTCAGTCCAGGTTTCTGGTGGTAACAGCTGGATTTTCTGTGGCTGCTTCACAGTAAAAGTAATCCTGTGGTTTGCCAGTTAAACACTAGCAGCAGTAGTAAAAAAATGTTTGGTTTGCATTTTCACTAACTTATCACAGAACTGAGTTTACTGTGTTTACTGTGAGGCTGATGTAAATTAGATACAATTACAAACTTTCCTGTCAATCTCTTGTGTCTATAGTCAATTTTAATCCCGCACAGGAATGGTGAACTCCATTAGTAACACCAAAAAGTACTTTATAAAGAGGTAAATGCAAAATAGCTAAACTTAATTCTAATCTTGATTATAAAACCAAGTCTTAACCCTCAAACAGTCCTTTTTAAAAAACCTCTCAAGGTCTTAAACTTGGTTCTCATAAAGACAGAGGTACCATCACTTACACACACACACACACACACACACACACACACACACACACACACACACACACACACACACACACACACACACAGTCTCAATTTATGTGTAAAAGAAGAGACACATACTTTGCAGGATAACACTCACAGACACTCACACACGCATAACTTTTCTCTGCACAGGGAGCTATACAGGTCTAACTAAAGAAGCGACATGTTTTTGTTCAGCTGCATGCTTTTCATTTGATTAAAACTGTATCACCAGAGCAAACAGTGAGGGAGCAACATGGCTGCTGTAAAGCACTCTGGTGAAAAAAGTTTCTGACTCCCTTTGAATCATGTGCAGTCAGAACATTAAAAGAATGAATATGAGCATTTCTTCTGTGTCACTCTATTTGTGTGTGAATGTGTGTGTGCTGTTTAGCCAGCTGCATCTAGTACAGTGTCTAATGTCATGAACAAGAAGCAGCAAGAAGCCATAGAGGGTGGATTCAGCAGGCAGGCAAGGATGATGGTTTAGCAGAAGCTATTTCAAGATCATCAAAGTTATTCGGCGTTATACTACAGAGGAAGCTGATCTGACAGCTTGGAGACACAGCCAGGCAAGCAGCCAGGAATGATGTCTCATGAGTGCACAGACACAGGTAGCCAGGTACAGGAAGGAACACACACACACACACACACACACACACACGCACACACACCGTGATATACTGCCATACAGACTGACTGATAGACTGTCAAACACTAAGACATGATTACAACAGCTATTAGACATGACGCTAGTGACTTGGGCAGTATTGTCACTTGTGTTAATGTGTTGTGAAGAAGCTAAAGGAGTCAGCTTGATAACTTTAGATTGCTGCAACAAAATTGGT